>APFE031333882.1:132051-153066 GCA_000404065.3 Pinus taeda | reverse complement strand
TTACTTAGAAACAGGGACATGACACTTACACATTTTATTCATGTTAGAATTTTATTAAATATCATTGTTATATGATTTTTTTTATGTAAGATGTTAAAAAATAGAATAATATCATATCCAGGCCCTCTATCATAAATATGAATGAAACATATAATCATCCTAACCCCCGCTTCAGGGTGTAATCCAACAACAAATATGTGAGTAAACTATCATCACACCCGATAATCATACAATGAGTTACAATTTTGTCTTTGCCTGAAAAATAAAACAAGACAGATTAATTTTTTTATAAGGAGTTTCTTTGAGCAATTCTCTTGATCAGTTATTTTATGTTCTTCTATCCCATTATCTATTATCACTACACTTCCTGGATTAGTGGACTTTGTTTTACTACGATTGAAGTTTATTCTTTTTCACATTGCTTGGCTATTAATAGAAACAATATTATTTATTTCTCTTGAGATTTTCTGTTAATTAATTTTGGAAAAAATCTCATGTAAGTGACAACAATAGGATTTGTTGCTAAGTTAGCTCCAGTTATTCCTGAGGAGGAGTTATTGCATCCTATATTTGTTGTGAGAGAATTTATGATTCAGTTTTCTACTCCCAGCTATTAAATGTAAGCCTGTAGAGGATATTTGGGCTGAGAGGGTGTGAGGAATTATGTGTTGTGATCTCCTGTTGAATAATAAGATTGTCAATGCCTCTGTTTGGTGGACGTAGCCCAGATTGGTTGGGTGAACCACGTTAAAATCTGTGTTTTTTCATGGTTGAATGGTATGTGTCTTATTTGTTTTTTACATTTTTGTTGTGTTAACTCTAACACTTGGTATTAGAGTGTGACCGATCCACTCCTTGTTGCTGAACAATGAACCTGTGTGTTGTTAGCCTTGCTGCAGCCGTGAGACCAAGACTGTCAACGTGTTTTCCAGTCGATCTGCGTGGCCGTGCAAGTTGATACACTGTGACACTGCGCCATGTGCTGGTAGAAGAGATCAGATTGGTTATCAATCTGCGTGGTGTCATCGATCTGTTGTTGAATTGAGGCCTGCTTGTTTGAGTGCTGTGAGCTGGTGTACTGATCAGGAGCTCAGGAACAAGTGTCGTAAAATGGTAAAAAAATGAAATTACTCAGAATTGGCTCAAACTTGAATGATCGAATAGAGCTAATCCTCCTAATTCCAGTGCCGCAAACGGTTCAAAAAACGGTCACCGTATGAGAAAGTTATGCCAAAAACAAAATCGCCAAATAACCCTTAATTTTTGAATATTAAAAAAAGAATATTCCATGGAATATTACTTTTGGGCAGCGAATGGCAAGATGCCACGTGGAAAGCCCAGAGGCCACCACGTGGCCTAGGGTGACATCAACATTATGGGTGCATATGCATTTAAAAGTTTTGGTCGACTTGTGGTTTGAACCCACGACCTGCTAACAAACATTACAGCGCTTTACCATTCCACCACACGGTTGAGTCATGTTACGTTGGCAAGATAAACGTTTCTTAATGTTTGAATTCATGTAAGGCGGGAAATGAAGAGGCCCAGCCCCATTCCATGTGACCCTCGCCCCAAAACTGTGGGCCTAGACCCTTAACCGCCCGACACGAAATCCAACTACAAACCGCCATTCTGAAATTTTTGGTCACATGCGCGAAGTTAGCCAGTGGCTATGGCGGATTTAGCAGATCTATTGGCGGTGGCACCAAATTTGGCGGCCGCCCCATATTTGGCGGGCCTATCTGGCCGTAACTAAAAGTCTAACTAGAGTTTTTCAAGGGAAACTGGCAGTTGGGAGTAAATGGCCATAACTTTGGCTAGGAAAGTTCGTTTTGGACAAAAAAAAATTGGATTTTGGGTATTTTCGACCTTCTGAAGCCATTGGAATAGTTTTCACAGACATCTGAGGTCGTTGGCAGGTGTTTTTGCTTCGTGGAAGTTCGAGGAGCCACTAGGGCCAAATCAGTTTGGGAGCTGCATTGGGAATTGTGTAGCCAGTGAATGTGGAACGAAGGTCATTCCTGAAGGTTTTTAGCATTCTGAATCCATTTCTACAGCTCGTTTTACCTGTTGAGGCATTCTTCTCACTGTTAGCTTCAGGGAAGCTTTCAGGGCCACTAGGGCCATTTCAGTGCTTGAGCTGTTTGGGGGCTGTGTTCATCCATTTTTGGTGATTCAAAAGCCTATGTCTGCTATTTTTAACCTTCTGAGTCTAATGGAAGAGGTTTCAAAACCAATTGAGGTCATCTTCACCTCACAATTCTCCATGCAAGTTTAAAGAGCCATCAGTGCCAATTGGGGAAAGTACTGTATCAGGTACAATTTCACTGTTTAGTGCTTGGGAAAGAGCATGCTTAGCTAATTCCTATCTTCTGATTCTGTATTTATAGTTAGATCTATCTTTTGAGACACTCATATTCTTGTATTAGCCTTTGTAGCATTTTTTATACAAGAGGACAAGCCTATTTGGAGAGGCTTGGTCCAGCAGATGTAGCCCAGAAGGGGTGAACTGCTTTATCATTTTGATGTCTTTATTTACTGAAGATGATATGCTAAACAAAAATGATATAAAGTGTTAAAAAGCAAGTATACATAACTTGCATACACACATAATCACCTATTCAGCTGCAGAAACTTATTTGTCTTATTTCGCAAGACATCAAACTTCATATATGTGTATGTCAAAGACTTCTAAGTGTTTACTTCGTTATTTCTTTAGGCAGAGCCTATAGAGGGCCAGGTAGCCTCTGGAACTCATCCTCTCTTTAGAGGTGACATGTACGGTGAATGCCCCTACAGTCTATCTCTGTATAAGAAATAAGAAGTTTTCACCTTTTTAGAGGTCACTTGGAGTGTATAACTCACATTTGAAATTATGGAAAATGGATACCTTGCACCCTTAAACAAGTACCTTCCATTTTCAGATCAGATGGTATCAGAGCCCAGGTTGAGCATTTGTTTGTGCAAAAGGTGTTAAAGAAGTGTAAGAGATTAATTGTTATGTGTTGCAAATGGTTGCTTGAATAAGAAGGGGTTTTTTGTTTGACATTTGGTTAAAGCTTGTCATTTGATTGAAAGCTTTGAGAACTCTTATTTGGAGGTTTCTTTTGTTTAATTGACCATTTACATAATGTCAACTTCTTCCACAAGTGAAGTTTCTTCCTTCACAAAATTATTCAATGATGACATGAAGAATGAGTTCATTAAGGTGAAGGACATGGTGCAGATTCTCATTGAGGATCAAAGAGAAAGTGTTAAGCTTCATGCACAATTGTTGGCTATGAAGGATGAGAAGGAAATAAATCTCCAAAGACTGCATGACATGGAGAAACAAATCCTTCAAGCTCAAGAAGCTTTGTCCAAGAAAATGCCTGAGGATGAGGTAAATCATTCAAACATGTCTTCAATTTCCTCAATTGAAAAGTGTGTTGGTTATTTGGAAAAACATACAAGAGGTATGGAGTCCAAATTAATGTTTAAGATGGGATATCAAGAAGGAAAATGTTTGGGCAAGGATGCACAAGGCATGGTTGATCCTATTTCAGTTGTGGAGTGACCCAAGAATGTTGGTCTTGGATATGAATAGTTTAATGGTGAAGAATTCAAATCCTTGAATGTATGTGATGAAAATTTAAAAAGAACCTTTATCCCAAGTTCTCAAATGAATATATGCCAAAATTGTTTTAAGGATCATTGCCATTGTTTTAAGGCATCATTGCAGCAAGTAGAGGGTAAACCTGTCGCTTATGGCGAGCATGCAAATGTAAACAGTTTTCAAGACAAGCACAATGATGAAAGTCTGAAAAGGAAAGTTGTCTCCTCTACTAGTTCATCATCTCTCGAAGACAAAAAGGATGGACATTCTATGCAGCAAAAGAGGAAGTTTTGTTGCGCATTTTGTGGTGGATTTAACCATGTTGCTTCAAGATGTTGGTTGAAAAAGAAAGCACATAGGAAGCAGAAGAGGCAAAGAAAACTTTCTTGGAAAGTGCTTGAAAGTTGCAAATCTTGTCAAAAGAAGGGACATCATGTTTCTCATTTGGACCTTGCATCCAACAAGTCGTCCAAAGCACATGTAGCTCGAGGACAAAAACATTGGCACAAGTGGATCTATGGATTCCATTATCGATGTGGAAGATTCACATGAAGAATTGCTGCTGCAACAAAAATTTCCATTGAAGTGGCTTGGTAAGAAGTGGATGGACTTCTTGACACAGTAAGACATACTCCTTTTGTACATACAAACTTTGGATGTATGCATGTTTTTTTATGATTGTTGCAAAAATTTCGCCATGAAGGTAAAAGCTGAGTATGAGACTCACTCTATTTCAGCTCTTGTCACCCACATGTGTCTTTATTGGGTTGATGTACCTGTTGGTCTTAGAAAAAAAGAGTTGAAGTTGCACCTGTACATAGATGTTGTAGGTGTGTTTATTGAACTGTATATAGTTCATTGTTTTTGATACATACATGTGTTTGTAAATGTATCTTGTTGTTGGTCGACTAGTGTCGCTTGTGAGCACACTTTTACATTGTCGATTGTGTCACATGTTTCATCGACTTGTGTCGATTGTGCCACTCATGTTGTCGACTTGTGTTAATTGTGGTGCATGTGTTTTGTCGACTTGTGTCGGTTGTGTACACACTTTGTTATGTTGATGGTTGAGTCCATTGTTCAGCATATTTCAGGACAAATTGTTGTTGATGATTGTCTTGTTGCACAAGATGCCTTTGGTGTCATTTGGTGCAGGGAAGGAAATTGGTGCAAAGCAATGCACAATACCAGAAGCTGGAAAAGCATGCATGCAAAGAGGGCTCAAATTTCAGCATGGGCTCTACTTCTTTTGAGAAGTTTCTACAGCAAGTTTCCCAAGAGTTTGGAATGAGCATTTGCAGTACATTCAACATGCTACAGCCAGTAAAAGCCTTCTCATTTCAGAGGCAGCTCTTCTTCTGGAGCGGAGGTGCCATGGATGGGCATCGTGACAGTTGGCAAGCCCACATGTTCAGAGGAAGATTTCAGCTCATATATCAGCAAGTATCATTGTTGGTTCCTGCAATTTTAGATTTTTCTGGCAAAAGAACTTGGTCGGGATTCGACGAGTACTTGGCTTATGCAGCGAAAAGTCGCCATGACGACAGTTGGCAAGGCAGGACATTTTGGCATCAGCATGCTCTTTTGGCTGAACAGAAGAGGATATTTCTGTTCCTCAAGTGCTATACAGTTCAGTTTAGAGATTCAGTAAGCTTTTGGGGACCAAAAGCCTTCTCATTTGGGAGGTGTGATCAGGAGCTTAGGACCAAGTGTCGTAAAATGGTCAAAAATGAAAGTGCTTAGAACTGGCTCAAACCTAAACGAATGGATAGAGCTCATCCTCCTAATTCTAGTGCTGCAAACGGTTCGAAAAACGGTCTCCGTATGAGAAAGTTATGCCAAAAACAAAATTGCCCAATAACCCTTCATTTTTGAATATTTTTCAAAAAACATTTAAAAAAGAATATTCTTGGGAATATTCCATGGAATATTCCTTTTGGGAAGCAAATGTCAGAATGCCAGTGGCAAGCCCGGAGGCCGTCACGTGGCCCAAGGTGACATCAGCATTATGGGTGCATATGCATTTAAAAGTTTTGGTCGACTTGTGGTTTGAACCCACGACCTGCTAGCAAACATTACAGTGCTTTACCATTCCACCACATGGTTGAGTCATGTTATGTTGGCGGGATAAACATTTCTTAACGTTTGAATTCATGTAAGGTGGGAAATTAAGGGGGCCAGCCCCATTCCATGTGACCCTCGCCCCAAAACCGTGGGCCTAGACCCTTAACCGCCCGGCACGAAATCCAGCTACAAACCGCCATTCCGAAATGTTTGGTCACATGCGCGAAGTTAGCCAGCAGTTATGGCGGATTTAGCGGATATGTTGGCAGTGGCACCAAATTTGGCGGCCGCCCCATATTTGGCGGGCCTATCTGGCCGTAATTAAAAGTCTAACTGGAGTTTTTCAAGGGAAACTGGCAATTGGGAGTAAATGGCCATAACTTGGGCTAGGAGAGTCCGTTTTGGACGAATTGTTTTTTTTTATTTTGGGTATTTTCGACCTTTTGAAGCCATTGGAATAGGTTTCACAGCCATCTGAGGTCACTGGCAGGTGCTATTGCTTCGTGGAAGTTCTAGGAGCCACTAGGGCCAAATCAGTTCGAGAGCTGCATTGGGAATTTTGCAGCCAGTGAATGTGGAACGAAGGTCATTCCTGAAGGTTTTCAGCATTCTGAATCCATTTATACAGCTCATTTTTCCTGTTGAGATATTCTTCTAACAGTTTAGCTTCAGGGAAGCTTTCAGGGCCACTAGGGCCATTTCAGTGCTTGAGCTGTTTGGGGGTCGTGTTCATCCATTTTTGGTGATTCAAAAGCCTATGTCTATTATTTTTGACCTTCTGAGTCTAATGGTAGAGGTTTTAGAACCAATTGAGGTCATCTTCACCTCAAAATTCTCCATGCAAGTTTAAAGAGCCATCATGGCCAATTGGGGAAAGTACTGTATCATGTACAATTTCACTGTTTAGTGCTTGGGAAAGAGCATGTTTAGCTAATTCCTATCTTCTAATTCTATATTTACAGTCAGATCTGTCTTTTGAGACACTCATATTCTTGTATTAGCCTTTGTAGCATTTTTAATACAAGAGGACAAGCCTAGTTGGAGAGGCTTGGTCCAGCAGATGTAGCTCAGAAGGGGTGAACTGCTTTATCATTTTGATTTCTTTATTTACTGAAGATGATATGCTAAAAAAAACTGATATAAAGTGTGAAACAACAAATATACATAACTTGCATACACACATAATCACCTATTCAGCTACAGAAAGTTATTTGTCTTATTCTGCAAGACATCAAACTTCATATATGTGTATGTCAAAGACTTCTAAGTGTTTACTTCGTTATTTCTTTAGGCAGAGCCTGTAGAGGGCTAGGTAGCCTCTGGAACTCATCCTCTCTTTAGAGGTGACATGTCCGATGAATGCCCCTACAATCTATCTCTGTATAAGAAATAAGAAGTTTTCACCTTTTTAGAGGTCACTTGGAGTGTATAACTCACATTTGAAATTATGGGAAATGGATAGCTTGCACCCTTAAACAAGTACCTTCCATTTTCAAATCATGTACAGACAGCACGCAGGACCCTTCACGAGGATGTTGTTTGGTTTGCAGCGTTGAAATGTGAATCTGCAGTGGTTAAAGTGCGGTGGACTAGAGGTTGGACCTGCATGGCACGTCAACTGCTGGAGGTTTGAACTGTTGAACTGTTCTACATCAATTGTTAAATGTCGTTCTGTTGACACCAAATGATTAAAATGTTGAAATGTTTTAGAACATTGCTTGAAGATTGGTTTTTTAAAAAAGACAAAAACGTTTTTGTAATGGGTCGCCTCATTCTTTGACTTGGTAGCTCATTCGTTATGGCTTATGATGTATGAGAATCATAGTTGATGTTAGCGCAGAACTTCACTCAGGAAATGAAGTCAATGATTTAAATAAAATTTTATTTTCGAGAGTTAGAAAGAAAAATGGTCTATCAAAAAATTTATTAAAATCCTGCTGCAAGAGTAAACGAAGTGTTTCCACAGTCTTCCATATGTTTAATGGGTCGCCGCACAACTTTCTTGATCCGTTTGCAAATGCTTTCACACCAATCTTTAAAAGAAAACGAACAGCTTATACTTTTAATAGCACAACATATGGCCCATTATTAGCAGTAGGCAATGATTCTGCATTCAAGTCGATTTGAAGGTTTTGATAAAAGCTATCGATATCATATTTTGTTTTTTAAATGGTAATATGCCATGATATTAGAAGGCAACAACAATTTATTGATGGAAGGCATCTTTTTGTTTAAATAAAAACTTCATTTATTAAAAGTGTCAATTGGAGATTTTTTTGTGACACAACATGGCAAAATCTCAAAGTGATCGATTTGAGATCGAGAAGTTCAATAGCAAAAACAACTTCGAGATCTGGAAAGTGAAGATGTATGATTTACTTGTGCAACAAGGTGTGGCCAAGGCTTTGTTGGGAAAAGCCAAACAACCTTACACCATGACAGATGATGAATGGAGTGACTCAGATGAAAGAGCACTGAGCAGCATTCAACTGTGTTTGGCGGATGATGTTTTGTTTAAAATCGTGTCAGAGAAGACTGCTACTGGTTTATGGACAAAGCTTGAAAAGTTGTACATGACAAAATCCTTAACCAATAGGATTCTTCTGAAGTGACAATTGTACAGTTTGCGCATGAAGGAAGGTACATCCATTACTGATCATTTGAATACCTTTAATACTCTCCTAGTGCAGTTAGAAAGTATAGAAGTAAAATTTGAATCAGAAGAGAAAGATATAACTTTATTATGCTCGTTTCCCGAGTCATGGGATCATTTTGTTACTTCTATAAGTCTTAGTTCATTACAAACCCTTGAATTTGATGATGTTGTTAGAGCTTTGTTGTCCGAAGAAACAAGGAAGAGGTCAAATTCAAAAACTTCTACATCAAAAGCAATGATGGTCAGAGGTCTTTCTAAAGAAAGACGCTTCAGTAAGCACAACAACTCGCGTTCAAAATTGAAAGGGAAGAAGAGTAAGGTAAAGTGTTGGTTTTGTGGCAAATCAAGACATTTGAAGAAGGACTGTTGGAAGAGACAACGAAAATCCAAAGAAGACTCTTCAAAGGAGAAGAAAGAATCAAACACAACAAATACAGGTTCAACATCCATTTCAGGTATGAGTGATGAAGTGTTATCAGTTAGTATGTCTAATCATGATCAACGTTGGCTGTTAGATTATGGTGCATCAAATCACATGTGCATTCATAGAGAATGGTTTAAAACTTATAAATCAATCAATGATGGAGTTGTTTACATGGGAAATGATGTCACATGTAACATTGTGGGAATTGGAAGCATCGAGCTTAAAATGTTTGATGGGACAAATAAAATTCTAACTGATGTAAGACATGTACCTGAACTAAGAAAAAACCTCATTTGACTAGGAGTTCTAGACACTAATGGATATAAAACTTTTATTCAAGGTGGAGTAATGAAAGTTTATAAAGGAATTTTACTAATAATGAAAGCAAAGAAAGTTGGAAATAATTTTCAGTTAGAAGGAAGAACAGAATCAGATCATGTTTCTACAGTATCTAAAAACGACAGTAATTCTATTTGTTTATGGCATCAAAGGTCGGGCCATATGAGCGAAAGAGGTTTAAAGATTTTATCTAATCGTAAGTTACTTCCTAATATAAAGTCTATTAAGTTAAATTTCTGCAAACATTGTCTGTTTGGGAAACAAAGCAAGCAAAAGTTTAAAACTGGAAAACATACTAGTAAGGGAATCCTTGATTATATCCATTTTGACGTTTGGAGTCCATCTCCTACAACCTCATATTGGAGGATCCTCATATTTTATATCTTTTATTGATGATTTTTATAGAAAAGTATGGGTCTACATGTTAAAGAAGAAGTCTGATGTATTCACAATTTTCAAACAGTTTAGAGCATTAGTTGAAAACATCACTTGAAGAACCATTAAATGTTTAAGAACTGACAATGGTGGTGAGTTTACTTCAAAGAAATTTGATAATTATTGTAAGGACGCTAGGATCGAAAGACATAAAACCACTGTATATACTCCTCAGCAAAATGGAGTTGTTGAACGCATGAACATGACTCTTTTAGAGAGAGCAAGAAGTATGCTTAGTAATGCCAATTTGCAGCAGGAATTTTGGACATAAGCGGTTTCTATAGCTTGCTATTTGATAAATCTATCACCATCAACTGCAATAGGATGCAAAATTCCTCAAGAGGTATGGAAAGGTCATCCTTGTGATTATTCTAAACTTAAAGTTTTTGGTTGTGATGCATATGCTCTAGTTCCAAAACATCAGCGTTCTAAATTAGATCCTAAATCAAAAAGATACATCTTTGTTAGATATGGTGATGGGAATAAGGGATATAGATTGTGGGATCCTACTACTCACAAGATCATCATTAACAGAGATGTTAAATTTAATGAATCTTCACTTAAAAATCCAGATGTAGATGATAAATAGAAATAGGATAATGTATCTAAGCTTCAACACATTCAGTTTGAAACCAGTTCAAATACTGATGATAGTCAAGATGAACAAGTTTCATATGCCAATCATGAACACATTTCAGATGCAGATCATGAACATGTTTCAGATACAGATCATGAAGAAGTTCCTACAGATAATAATCAGCAAATTTTGGAAGTACCAGAAACATCTTTAAGGAGGTCCACAAGAATGAAACATCCTCCTAAAAGGTATGATGATTATGTTACTTCAGTTGCTTTAACTGCTAACGATGATGAACCTTTATGCTATCAGGAAGTTGTAGAAGGTTCTAAAGGTGAAAAGTGGAAAGAAGCTATGAAGGACGAGATGATGGCATTAGTCAAGAATGGCACATGGGATCTGGTAGAACTTCCTAAAGACGGAAAAATTGTGGGATGTAAATGGGTTTACAAATTGAAAAGAGGTGTTGATGATACAGAGGACAGGTACAAAGCCAGGCTGGTCGCAAAAGGTTTTTCTCAGAAAGCAGGCATTGATTTTCATGAGATATTTTCACCAGTTGTAAAAATTGTTTCAATTCGAATTGTATTAGCATTAGTTGTTTTACTTGATTTAGAATTACAACAACTAGATGTTAAAACTGCATTTTTACATGGAGATTTAGATGGGGAGATTTACATGGAGCAACCGAAAGGGTTTGTTCAAAATCACAACAAGAAATTTGTCTGCAGGCTCAAAAAATCATTGTATGGTCTGAAGCAGTCACCTCGACAATGGTACAAGAAATTTGATTCTTACATGATGAGTCAAAATTATATAAGAAGTGAATATGATCATTGTGTTTACTTTAAGAAATTGAGTAATGGCATGTTCATTATCTTAGTGTTGTATGTTGACGATATGCTTTTAGCAAGCAAAAGCATAATAGAGATCAACAGGTTAAAGGCTGAGATGGCTAGGGCATTTGATATGAAAGATCTAGGAATAACAAGACAGATTTTGGGCATGGAGATTTTCAAAGACAGGAGCAATGGTAAGCTATGGCTATCACAACAGAAGTATATTAAGAAAATACTCTTGAGGTTTGGTATGAACAATGTGAAGCCTGTTTGAGTCCCTTTAGCTTCCCATTTCAAGCTTTCTTCTAGTTTATGTCCTAATACAAATGAAGAAAAGGAATATATGTCTCGAATTCCATATGCAAATGTAGTAGGTTGTTTGATGTATGCGATGGTTTGTACTCGACCAGATATTTCACATGCAGTTGGGGTTGTCAGTAGGTATATGGCAAATCCAAGAAAAGAACACTGGTCAGCAGTGAAATGGGTGCTTAGGTATTTGAGAGGCACAAGTGATTATTGTATCACTTATAACAAGAGTAATGAATTTGTTTGCGGATATGTTGATTCCAATTTTGCAGGTGATTTGGATAAGAGAAGGTCAACTTCAGGGTATGTCTTTGCTCTTGCAGGTGGAGCTATTAACTGGATGTCAAAGCTACAGAAGATTGTTGCTTTATCCACTACTGAAGCAGAATACATAGCTACTTCACATGCTTGCAAAGAAGCAATTTAGTTGAAAGGTTTGTTTGGTGAGTTTGGTAGGTTACAGGACAACATCAAGTTATTTTGTGATAGTCAAAGTGCAATTCATTTGGCTAAGAATCCGGCCTATCATAGTAAATCAAAGCATATACCTGTCAAGTACCATTTTGTAAGACAGGTTATCACTGAAAGGGGAGTCTCTCTTGAAAAAGTGCATACAAAGGAAAGCTGTGCCGACATGTTCACGAAACCAGTTTTGTTAGAGAAGTTACGTTGGTGTCTGGCTTCTCTTGGTTTGCAGAAAAGATAAAATAATAAAGAAACAGGGTATCAGGCTAATTGTTGTCAAGGTGGAGATTGTTGAGATTTTCTGTTAATTAATTTTGGAAAAAGTCTCATGTATGTGACAACAATAGGATTTGTTGCTAAGTTAGCTCCACTGAGGAGGAGTTATTGCATCCTATATTTGTTGTGAGAGAATTTATGATTCAGTTTTCTACTCCCAGCTATAAAATGTAAGCCTGTAGAGGATATTTGGGTTGAGAGGGTGTGAGGAATTATGTGTTGTAATCTCCTGTTGAATAATAACATTGTCGATGCCTCTGTTTGGTGGATGTAACCCAGATTGGTTGGGTGAACCACATTAAAATCCGTGTTTTTTCATGGTTGAATGCTGTGTGTCTTATTTGTTTTTTACATTTCTGCTGTGTTAACTCTAACAAGTTCTAAATCATGTTGTACTATTTTTATCAAAATAATATATATTATCATGATTATTTTAAATTTAATTAAATTTATTAAAAAAAAAAATATTCTATTATTTATTATCACTGCACATTGAATTAGTGGATTCTTTTTACGTGGCTATTAATAAAGTTATTTTATTTAAATCCATTTATTTTAATTTTAAATTATATTATATATTTGTTTTTAAAAAAAAACATAGATTAAGTTTTGTGCATCAGTCTGTACCTCTTTAAAATAAAAAATTAAAAATTATGTTCTAATACAAGAGATTTAAATAAAACTATTTGAAAATCTATGTTAACTATTTAATGTCAATATCAACTTATATATATTTATATAAAAAATAAAAAAATAAAAAATATTGGTTATTTTTTTATTTGATCCTAATATGTAGTTTATTTATCATTCAAAAATAACATTTTAAACAATAAAAAATAACACATTATATTTCACAAGCTAAAAAAAATATTACAACGCTCAAAAAATTGATCCCACTAAATTCATATTGAATCTATATTTTAAAATTGATTTATGCTATTATTAAATAATTTTAACCATTTAAATTAGTCGGAATTATCAAAAACTCTGACACAACAAAATTTAAAAATGATTAAATTTAATTTAAAAAATATATGTATAAAAAAATAAATCTAATAATAATAAAAAAACTGTATATACACATCGTACTAAAAAGCTCACAAGAGTGAAAAAAGAAATTGAAACACGAGGTATGTAGCCAGAACAAAACCAGATCAAAAGGAAATCTTCTGCCCATAAAAGCATACGAGAGAATCGTCTGAGCATTTCGAAAGGACAACGAGTTTCGAGTTGGTAGGAACGAAAGAAAATGACTATGGCATATGAACAAAAGGAAGAATACTTTTGGCATAAACGTAATAATTATTGAATTGACTTAGTGCAAACAAGTTTTTCCCTTTGGTATATTAAGAAAAAATATTTTAATTACTTTAACCATATATATTTTAAAAATTAATAAAAAAATATATATAATTATATATATATATATATATATATATATATTTATATATATTAAAAAAATAATTAAAGATGAAATAAAATATATATATATATATATATATATATAATATAAAAAATTATTCGAGGAAAGAAAGTTAAGAGAAAGCCTTTGGCATACGGAGAATCATCCCTATTTCATTGAATTAATTATGTTTGAGTAAACATTTGGTTATATATTTTGTATAAAATATTATTATATATATATGAGTTATATAATTTAAAAAATAATTAGAAATTTAATATAATTATTTGAGTTATATTTTAGATTTGTGATGATTTATATTAATTAAAAAATTGTTTCCTTATTAACACATTAATTTATGTTATTGTAATTTTGAAATATTTTAAATTTTAATAAACACTATAAAATCATTAATTTTTATACATTTTATATTTTTGAAATTTTAAAATATCTATGAATTTATCATTGGTGTTTACAAATAATTAGGTTGATAGGCTTTCTTTTGAAAGGGACTTTCGTCGTCTTTTTTATTCTCACACTCACACTTGGCGGACTGGGCAATTTGCTTAGTATTTGTTCATGCTTGATTCTCATGCTGACACCTGGCGAACTCGACAATTTTCTTAGTATTTGTTCAGGGAAACGACTTAGCAGGTATAGAGCGAGCAATTTGTTTGCGTATTTGTTCAAGCAACCGACTTTTTACAGACACCTCATTACTTGCGTATTATGGGAATTCATGCTGCACGACCTAGCCATCGCAGAATAAGGGAAAGTGCGGTTACAGATCAGATCGAGGCTGAAAACCAGGAGGGTATGCTTCATCATTTCTCCTTCATGGTCCTATGAAAATATTTTATGCGGCCTTGCCATGAGCTATGTTCTTTCCAGTCCCTCAGACCTTTGATGCCTATCTTCGAAATCTCAAAAAATTTGCCCGCCAAGTTTTGTGCTCTAAAAATCCCATAACAATAGCCGTTCTCCCTCAGAATTTAGTGAGGGTTTATGCGAAGTATATTTATTTTACCCATTTGAGGCAAGGCTAATCTTGTGGGTGCTTTCTAGATGGCCACGGAATGTGTTGCAGAAATGGAGAAACGGCCGAGGAAACGCGCCAGATTGACGTGGGACGTTGCCCCCCATGACGAAGAAGAGGTTGGTCTGTGTGTTGTGGTGTCTTTGTGGTTTCCCCAGATATTGGGTCAAGGGTTCGAGCCTCTTTGAGACCGGGAAACCCCCAACTCAACTGAACTGCTCTCACTCACTCTGTGTATGTTGTTTGGGTTGGATTGGATTGGATTGCTAGTGGGTCAAATTTGACTGTGGGAAACGGGTCGTTGGCTGTGTGTGGGCTCAGCCAACGCTACTCTATAATGGTGGCGCCCATGATGCCCAGCACCAGGTTCGAATCCTTTGTTTGCTGGTGAGTTTTCCACAAATGCTTGATGCAGACATTTAATCAAATGGGATTTTCCTGTGCCAGTTGTTCCTTGTATGATGATTTTTGCATGGTGGTTTATGTACATTGCAAACACAACCGGTATTTAGCCATCTCCATTCCCTCTTAGGGTTTTATTGCACATATCACGCTTTGTATCTCTATGTTTTCTCGAATAGATGAATATATAATAAAGAAATAAGAGAATCACAAGTCTGATTGTTGACATTTTTTATTATTACCAAATCTTGACATTTTTTATTATTACCAAATCTTACATTAGTATTCTACGTTAAACATAGATGTTTGTGTGAGGTCCTGGGCCTCAAATATACTTGACGAAGATGACACAGGCTAGGTTTTTAACTTTTGTTTCCTCTACAGTGCAAGATATTCAAGAGGGCAATCTTTAATCAAATGGCTTGTCATTTGCTACAATTGCAAACACAGTTGGTATTTAGCCATAGCCATTCTCACTGAGGGTGTTGTTGCACATGTCATGTACTGTACATCTTTGTGTTTTGAACTTGTTATCAGCCATTAATAGTTATATTCACAAATTGATGAATGTAAAGAAAGACAAGAAACACGACTCTGGTTGTTGACTTTTCTTTCTTTATACACCAAGCCATAGATTTGTATTGAATATAAATGTCTGTCTAAATGGATGTTTTCATGGGTTGCATATAGGTACAAGATGGCAGAGGATTGCGCAGATGATGACGATGATAAATCATCAATCAGTGAGCTACGAAAAGCGACTGAGGAGGAGCTCAATCTACACAATTCCTTGGTTGAGGTACAATTACATACTATGTTTTGCTGAGTTGTGCTTTTCTCTAAGATCAAATCATTATGTGTAGTTTTTGTTACATAAGCTTCCATATATCTAGTGTGATGCCTTGTATCTGAAGTTAAATGTGACTTTATGAGTTAATTGGTATTTGGATTCTGTACCAGCTCAATGTGGTTTCCAGCAGGCAAAACGTTTTTAAACTAACTCCCCTCTCTTTAGGGTCGGTAGTGAGCCAGGAAAAATAATCTGAATTGTATTCCATTCTTAAGACTACTTTAAGAACAAAGATTTGTGTTTTATTTTCGTGTCAACCCTTTCTTTAATATATATCTATATGTGCCCTCTTCCAAGAAGCAATGTTCTAACTTTTTCCCAATTATTAGTAATGAAATTAGTTTTGTGAGTTTAAAAAAAATTATGTTCTGGACTTGCGTGTTTTGTAATGTTATGTTGTTTAATTTGAAAGATGGAATTTTTTCTAAAGCTTAGAGTCTTCATGCTTTGGCTTGATAAACATGACAAAAATTGTTCGCAAAATCTTTTTAGATTATTGTCTGAAACTTACACTCTTCATGTTTTGGCACGATGAAAGTGACAACAAGTTTTCTAGATTGCAACATGCAAAAGCACATCTGAATGAAACGGTTCTGTTAGAAGGAAAAACAAAATTTCATTGAGAGTTTAAGAAAAACTTGATTCCCTTGAGTGTAGTTGGCAACCTTTATTGGATGTTGAGAGTTTTCCCACGGAAACTGGGATCAGAGGGAAATTGGGAAAGAGACCACAACTTCTTCAGCAATCTCCCATCCACCAACCCTCTGATAAATCCAGTGCTCTCATATATATGTGTGTGCGTGTTGTGCCATACATGAACTCTTAAGAAATTTCAAAAGCCTTCACCTAATGCAATCCTCCAGGTTTTTCAAGACACCAAAGAAAACTACTTACGATCAGTTTCTTAAACATGGAAATTTTACAAGACACTGCTTCCAAAACAGCCATCCAAAAGGTCATTACTATAATAGCTTGATTAGAAATAGATTGAATGAGAAGGTCCAGATGGGGTATTCAATCATCTCCATCCATCTGTTCTGCATCCTCAGTGCTTACTTGGACAATATATCAACCTTCATATTTATCCCTTGCAGACATGCTGAAAAGATAATGACATGGAATTTTTCCTTGCTTCTCTGATTCAGTCCAATGATGGGCCAGCTGCAAATTTTCCTGATTGAAATTTCCATTTGACCTCTCTGCAATGTGTTTGGAATCTCTTATCACCTATAGACAATTTAAACCTTTCTCTATTGCTATTTTCAGAATCTACCAAAAAGCATAACGTTCTGCTCTGTTGTTTGATCCATCTCCTACAGCTCTGCTTTGAAACTGATCTTGTAATTGTCTCTTAAAGTAATGCCTCATGATCCACAATAGCTGGGACTACCTTGACAAGCCTTGTTGAAATAACTCCACACCATTGTTATATATATTTCTGGGGATCTTAGTATTATTTGTTTCTTTTCCTTTAAAGGTGGTTGTGTCCCTTAATATGCATATCTATTCTTGTGTCAAACTTGATTAGTAATAACATCTTTGTTTTGAATTCTTTTCATTTCTTGCTAGCCAAATAGCTTAAGTCACTGTACAAGGACATCCTGATGCCCACATGTAGTTAATATAGAATGTATTTTGAAAACTAGGATTTAGCTTTGTAGTGTTTGAATCATCATTTCATGTTGGTTTTCATCTATTAGTAGCCAGATCATTTCTCTTACAATATGATTGTAATATCTTTTGTTTCTCTTACAATATGATTGTAATATCTTTTGTTTCTCTTCTGTGGGAAATTTTGTACAGGAGTTCAAACAATGTATATAAATAGAAAGATGCAGAAAATGGCAGTCAAATTTTGTACTTAGAATTATGACAAGAAAGCCCCTGCTGGGTTTGTGAGGAAATAGAGCTTCAACACCAGTTCTGTCTCCAACCGCCAAGATGATCAATACGCTACTAGCATGTTTAATGAAGAATTTATGCTATTCTCTTGTAATCTATAGGCCCCCAAAGCTCCTCATAGATGAGAATATTTGCAGGATGTTAATATTGTTGTAAGTTTGTAGTAATTGTGGAATGACTTACTTTTGTGCTGCTTCTCATCTTCAACAACAAGAGTTTCTGTGTTGAATAAGCAGAATCCATGTCCTGCCTTGTGAAGCAGCTCTCCACTGTGATAGCGTTCTTTGTAATGTCTTTGATAAATCCTTTAGACTTCTATTTCATTATGTAATATGATGGGATTCACTCTACAAGATTAGGGGATTCACTCTATAGAGTCCATGTCATACCTTCTGAATCAGCTCTCCACTTATGCTAATTTTCTCTGTAATGACCCTAACGAATCCTATATAATGAGATTTCATTTTGTAATATGATGGGATTTCACTCTACAAGATTGGTTTCAGTTTTACTTGTATTGTGGTATATGAAATTTCTCAGTTTTACTTGTAATAGGATGGGATTTCATTCTGTAATATCATGGGATTTCCCTCTGCAATATTTGCTACTAAATTTTACAATTCCAAATTAATAATCTTATCGGCCTCTCTTTGTACCTTTTGGGACAATTGCTAGTATATACAATAGACAACCATTTTTAGGTTGGTTTAATTTACTCGAGATTTGAACCTTGAATCTCATGATTTAGATAGTACCTCATAATATATCTTAAATCTCATAATTTACATAATACTTCATAACACAACAATCACCAATTAAATTGAGCCTGTAAACTCATATATAAACTAGCTTAATTTTAAAGTCCAACTAAATTTTAATCTCAATAAAAAACCATTAACTTAATATACATTTTTCAGCACAAACTTAATATATAGAACATAATTACCAAATTCAATAGAATAGACCAAAAAAATCAATTATTCAATTCAATAAGTAAATTAAGACTTTGATTCGGAATTCGATACAGAATCGATTCCCAGATTGATAAAAAAGAACGTAGCAGATCCTGAACTCTTCATAAACCCTTCGGGATCGAAGTTTGACTGAGTATTAAAAATTGTAATATTTAATATATTTTTATATAAAATAAAAATATTATGGTTAATAATGTTTAATTTAGTAAGTAAATAATTAATAATTAAAAATTATAAGTATATATTTTGAATAAAGTTTACAAATTGTTAATATATATTTTATTTTAATAATATATAAAAGTGAGATAAAATTTTAGTTTATATTAAAATATTATATCATTTATGATGTAATTAGACATATGAATAAATACATAAATTGTTAGTATATAATTCCATTAAAATTTTTTTTTTTTTTAAATTTATGTAAGATCATATTGAATTTTAATCTAATAATTTTTTTTAGATGTAATTAGATAATATTGAATAAATACATAAATGGTTAGTGTATAATTCCATTTTTTTTTTTTTTTTTTTTTTTAATTTATGTAACATCATATTGAATTTTAAGTAATAATTTTTTTTAGGTATAGTATCTAATTCGAGCTCAAACTTCGTAACTCTGATATAGAGATATAATTTCTAAATAATGTTTTCTTCTACGGATTTAATATGCAAGTTATATGGAGCAAGAAAAAAAATTGGACTGCCATGAATGGCGAATTCGATTAACGAATAAATACTCAGTTGTATAATTTACATTGATCAACCTGTATGTCGAAAATTCTTCCATTTCAATCCATCCATAGTGGACCAATTTCTCTCATTCGACCAGCCGTTGTGGTAATATTGCCAGCTATGTTTTTTGAGCTGAGCAAAATACAACACAGGTTTCGTCCTCATTTCTGCACCAAAGTGTCATTGAACATAATATTTATTTAGGTTCGCTCCTGCAAGTGAAAGACTACAAGAAAATTATTAATAAAGGACATTAAAATTATTGTACGTACTTCACAGTTAGAAAACACAAATTGATATATTATATTCAGGACGAGTCAATAATAGTAGGCTATAGTACCAGTCACACGATATGAGAGTTCTAATTTAAAAAACGCTATCCAAAACAAAGCAACCATCAAACTTTTCATAGAATAAACCAATTAATTATGTTGTGAATATTGACTCTTTCGTCAGATAATTAATTCCTTACTGCTTTATCTTTACTTTAATGGTATATAAGAATATCATTTTATTAATATGAGAGAGGGACTCGAGAAAAATTCTTAAGAATTGAAATTATATTTTAAAATAGATTGAAAACTTAGACCCAAAAAGACAAATAAATATCACAAAGGAAATAATATAAATTCCCATCAATGAATATGCTGTTAACATAGCCGTAATCTACTTAGTTAATTCCCATCAATGAATATGCTGTTAACATAGCTGTAGTCTACTTAGTTGGAGGAATGGTTTAGAAAGTTATGGAAATTCCGATTATATTTAGAGAAAATTCGGCAAGGATTTTTGTAAATCCAAGTTATAGTTGTTAAATTTCAAAATTTTAGGTGTCCTAGATGTTTTTGATGGTGCTGAATCCATTTTCACCATAAAAACACGATTCAAACACAGTCTCTACAATTTCTTTTTTAATTATTTTGCCCAAATTCCTGCCACTTTTAACTGTCTGACAATTCCTCCACCTCATTAAACTACTCCGTTAACATATCTATGCAGAAACTCTACTTATTCATCATACGACTATGCAGAAACTCTACTTATTCATCATACGACTCTATAAATTTCGGCATAAATATCTCTGATTTAACTAATTTAATGAGCCATCCGCAGTTTCACAATCTCAATTCATAGACCACCCAACACTCATGTGTGTGAAGTTATCCTATAAAAATATGCATCACCCATCTAATGAAATAAATATATACATTTCTAATTTCCTAACATCTATAAATAATCTGAAAGTGATATGCAGGCGAAGGGCATTATAAAGGACGAATGACTCACGATTTTGTAAGAATGTATATATACTATATTTTATGATATTGTGTATAATTAATTTAATTATATAAATTAAATGATATAAAAAAGTTTGTAGAATTGAAGTTTAGTGATCAATTATAGTTATATAAGAAGGAGTTCTGAGTAAATCATATCAAGAAAAATTTTTGTCGACCTGTTTCGAACCAACTAGTGTGGTTCATCATCAGGACGAGTTGAAGAGACAGATCAAGTCTAGCATGTTAAGGAGAGACTTGATCTGTATCTTCAACTCGTCGTGACGATGAAGCACACTAGTTGGTTCGAAACGCGTCGACAAAGGTCTTTCTTGTTGTGATTTACGCCGAAATCCTTCTTATATAACTATGATTGATCACAGAAGCCTCAATTCTACAATTGATTCCCTGCACGGTAAAACCATTGTATCTAAAAAAATAGTTTATTAACATTAATT
>APFE031333882.1:109546-131097 GCA_000404065.3 Pinus taeda | reverse complement strand
ATTTTTATTAATTGTTAAATTTTTATTTAACCTTTTTTCGTTGTTTTATTAGATTTTCTCTATTTTATTTTAACAATTCTTTTATTGCATGTATACATTTTTGAATGATGACTTCTATTTGGTACTAATATAATGATAATTTTCTTGGTGGCATATGTGATTATAACAATGAAATATTGTTTTGTTTTCTCTACAACATTCACACATATCTTACACAACCTTCTATTTCATTATTCTTTGTGCGATATGTGATTATGACAATGAAATGTTGTTTTTTTTTTCTATAACATTCACACATATCTTATACAACTTTCTATTTTATTGTATGGATAATTTTTTATAAAAATTTCCAAATATGACATATCTTTATATTATATATATTATTTAATTCAATTAATTTAATAAAGAATTATATTTATTCGAAATATGACATATCTTTTTATTATATATTTATTATTCAATTAATTAATAGAGAATTATATTTTTTCCACGTATCAAAGTAATAATTGAACTATCCTCGAAATTAATAATTGAACTATCCTCGATTTTGAAATGAAATACTTGTAAAGGTGGTAAATAATTTTGTAAGGGATTTTTTGCTATATTAATTTTGGCATCATTGCAAGGATGATGTGAACATAATGAATTATCATATGTTGTAGAAAGGTAATAAACAAATGTATTGTGAGAAGCATTTCAATTTAATTTATAAATGATATTAATGTAATTATATTTACGTGCACACTTTAATTGGAATTAATGTTTTTTGAATATAAACAATTAAATTGTTTCAAGAAAGGTAATAAACAAATGTATATTGTAAAAAGAATTTTAATTAATTTATAAAATATAATTAATGTAATTATATTTAAGTGTACATTTTAGTCGGAATGGATGTTTTTTCAATACAAACAACTAAATTGTTTCAATCATGTTAAATTTTATATTTTTTTCAACCATATTAAGTTTTATGCTTCTTTCAATCCTATTAAATTTCATGTTACTAAATTACAATATACCAATCAAAATATACTTTCCCACAAATAAAAAGTAGAAATGGTGCATATTTGATGATAAAAAAAAACCTCTCCCTTTTTCACGAATCAGTCCCGTCCTATTTTAAAAAATTCCATACATATATTCCATTTATAAGAATATAAAGTTGTAAATATTACATATGAAAAAAGGAACAACGTACAGGCTTCTTAGTCAACGGTACTAACATTTTTTTAAGATGTCAACTTATTTATAAAGCCTATATAGAATTATGTAGTTACAAAATCTGTTTTTTTAACAAAAAAATAATTTTATAAATAACTATTATAAAAAATAAAACTAAAATTGTGATTGGTAAATAGATATTACTTTCTAAAGGTAAATTTGAAAAAACCAATTCTTAATTTTATGTGTTAATATAAAATTATATGAGGAATTAATTGTAATTATTAAAATAAATTAAATAGGTAATAAAAAAAAATTCATTTCAATATAAAATTAAGCTAATTTTAATGTGTACTTTCTATAATTAAAGTTTCATTATAATTCAGTTAGATGCATAGTGAAACATTGCTCAAGGATTTTAACCTATTCTAAAGAAATACATATGCTTAAAAAATCTATCAAATTATTTTAGGAATTAGAATTTTGAATCTTATATTATGATATTGTGACATCATGTGAGAATTTAGCTACATAATCAACATCCTATATTTTTCATTTACAAACATTTGGATAAATCCCAAATTTTAAGTTAAATGTTTTATAAATAATATTTATAATTTTTACTTTGTGAAGATTTTTATTAGGACAAGGTGACTGAATTTGTGAAGGTTCATATGGGGACAAGGTGATTGAATTTAGCTACGTATATAGCATGCTAATTAAATATTACTTTTCATTTGAAAATTTTCAATAAGTATTTAATTTTAAATATTTTAGAATTATTAATTATTAACATTGTAAGTTGTAGTTAAGTTTACCATGTCATGTGACGTTCCATTATATATTAATATTATATTATAAATATTTAATTTATGTGTTTGAAATTACCATTTTGATTTATAATTGCATATCCTTATTTTCACATTAATATTTTATTAAAATATTAATATTATTAAACCATATTCATATACATATAATATATTAATTAATGAAGATCATATATAAAACATTTTCTAAAACATGAATCAAAGATGTTGTTCAAATCCACCTCCACTTCATACATTCTTTGGTAAAAATATCATATATTATAAATTATTTATACTTTAAATATTGATCTTAGATTATAAGTTTTAATTATGTTGAGCTGAAAGTCTAGTATGAGTTCATGTGTAATTTTTATTTGTGTTCAATATGAAATTAACAAGTGCTTTTCTTAAAATAAAAAAATATATATAGTCTCTAAATAGAAAAGCAACGTTGTTTTCTAAAAAATATTTTAATTAAAGATCAACTTTATATGTGTGCGCTAAAAAAATATTTTAATATTGCGTATAATAGAATATTCAATGTGGGTTATCAATAAAATATTTTAATATGAATGAATATTGACATGTACTTAAAACTATATTAATAACAAAATAACCATTTTACTTGTGTGGTGATAAAAAGTCTCCATTGACATGTTATGTAAATATTTTAATGCCAACTATGTATATACTCTATATAGCATTCAAAAATACAATTTAAAAAATGAAAAATTGCACACTGTATTTTACATTCTAAAAAAAGTTTGCATGTAAATAAATTTGATCCCTCTAAACTGTAACATCGTTAAAAAAAAAATGATGTTACCTCCAAAATTTATTGCTTAGAAATTCCACCACTGAGCTTTTATATATATATAGATATATATGGGAAAACAACACCATACAATGTCATTTGGAGTTCGTATATAAATGGCTTAACTTGGGTTACACATTAATGTTTCAAACCCTAAGCCATACCACGTTATGAATATTATTATGGCCACAAATAGCATGACAGTGATCAGTAATGATATATTTATTTTAGGAATAAGAAATAAGGTTAAGTTTGATAGTGCTGATGGAGAACTCTCTCAAACCTCCAATTGGAATTCATGCTCAGTCCGTATAGGACACTTATTTTCATGCTCATCCTTAATCACCTTGAGTGACGATCGAACGGTCTAGCTTGTGTAGGGGCAGTTAAGGGTAACCACCCCCACCTCGAGTCTTTTCGAGGGCTTGGTCATTTTTATTCTCTACCAAAACAGCTCTAAAGCCAACCCTATACAGTGGATTTCCATTGTTGCATGCATGTATGTGAAACTTGATTTACATTATTCTTATTCTTGTATGCATTTATGGTTTCCTTGGCCTTACAGTGGTTTTGGCTTGTAGTTTTCTCGAAGTTGCTTGGCTAACTAGGAGGGTTACCTATTGGACAGTTCAAACGTTTCCTTTTTACCCTATAGCATAACCACAATTCTCAAGTATGTCGTATCCCTTCTTTTCCCTATCTTGGCTTCTGACAGCACCATGGATTCTTACAACCTTGTTTCTTCCTATGGGAGAGTTTATTTTGTTCAGTCTCGAAGTCACGTTGCTCATTTAGGTAAGGGTCTACGTTTGCTTCTTGTTTTTCTTGCATTGATTTTATTTATCATGGACGGTGATAATTTGGAAATATCTTTTTCTGTTTACCATATAGGCTAGGGATTTAGTCCCTCTGGTCGCTTTTTGATTTTAAATGTCACTCATGTTGGCTTTACGTCATGTCGTCCCTCATATATACATTTCGTGTTGTTCCAAGTTCTTCTTGAACTTTCCATTCTTATTACTCAGTCTTAGAGTCGCTCTTTATTTGAAAATCGTGAGCACTTCATTTTTCCCTTAGTAAAGTTAATGGTTAAAATGTATTTAAGTTCTTTCCTACGTGTTGTCTATGGGGTTCTTGTAACCTTAGTGCCTCCCTTAAGGGTTTTGCTCCATAAAATTTTGAGGACTTTCTCAGTTTTACACATTTTGTTTGTAAGGGTTTTGTGTAGCTACTGGATTTATATAAAGGTCCTCGTACTTTTTTCTTGGCTTTATTATAAATTTATGTTTAATTTAACTCTATCCCAAACTCTATTAAATTGGCTTTATTATAAATTTATGTTTAATTTAACTTTATCCCAAACTCTAATTTAATAATTAGGATTGCATTGACAGTCGTTCTTGTATTATATAGTTTACTCTTTAATTTATCAAGCTCAAAAGTTATTTCATGTGATATATATTATGGTTTGGTTGTGCGTGCATGTTAATGAGTTCTGGAAATATGGTCTTGCTTATACACTTAGCGTGTAACTTAACTACTGGGTTCATGTTTGGTGCTCTTTACTCTTATAATTCTTAGTCAAGTCTATGTTCTTTATTTACATAATGTTATGTTAATTATATACTTTAGTTTTGTGTTACCACTTTAATAGTGAATTTATTTTCATTTCTTTCTGGTTACTTAGCAGTTAGTAATATGGATGTGACAATTTATTCTATTACTTCTTTGTTATCGATACCTTAAAGATATGGAGGAACCTAACCCCTTCGGGATCTTCCCATACCACTCATGGTACCTAGGTATATATATATAGGAAGAGGAATGTTCTTCGAGTGAACCTCTAGTTCCAAGATGGGAACTAACTTACATCCAATATACTTGGTTGCAACAGGGATCGGTTGCAGAAAGGTTTATGCTCGGTTATCAAAAATTTTGGGTATTTATTATGAATATTTTTGGTGACTGTGATTTCTTTTCTCACACCCAATTTTCCACTTGTATTATTTACCCAAGCATATGTATGTTGTTATAAGTGAGCAAGTTTTCTCCGGTAATTGTGAAATGGTCCATACTCTTCATTCGATTTTGAGGCACACACACTATTAGGAGCCAAACCTTCCAATCTTTATCATTCCCTTCCTTAATCCAAAATAGTTTACCAAGAATCTATGTTATTTCTTTACACAGAAGAATAATTCTTTTTTTTAACAAAAAAAGAGAACACCAAGACATCTTCTACCATAGGAAGAAAATATCAAAATGTTTTCTTTCTCTTTAACAAAGAAATAAATATTATATCGACATCTTCTTTACACAGAATAAATATACTGATACATTTGTCTTTAATATAGGGATAAAATATCAAGACATCTTTCTTAAACACAAAATAAAGATAACAAACATTTCATTCACAACAATACTTTCTCAAATATGTAACTTTTAATGTACTTCTCTGCACAAGCCTATCATGGAATTGATCTTGGGAAAAATACTCCTCCACCCAACTAGTGAGATTGGCGATTACGTCCAATCTCCCCATGAGGCTTTTTAATTTCCAGAGTTTCTAGCAAACAATACTAGTTCTTTAACCTTAAGAATTTTAGTACAGTCAAGAACTATTAAAGCTTCAAGGTTTTCTCTGGCTCTTGTCCAACTCAAGAACAACCTAAGCAGAATCTTGCTTCACCTTAGCCGTGTCCCATTCAAGATTTTTCCTCACTCCTCTTCATTGCCTTGGGGTTTTTCTCTCCTTTCATTCTTAGGATCTTCTCCCAAAATTGAGATGTTTTAATCTCTAATGTTGGAGGAGTAATTGTCTCAACTATCTAGAAATTAAACATTTTCCTTTTGGGCCTTCTATTGTATTTCCATGACCTAACAAAATATATTTTCCCTTTTTTTTTACTTTCACCTATTCTAGAATTTACACAGTCTTGAATGGAAAAGTAAATGAAAAATATTTAAATGCTCAGGAATGGTGTTACATTCCCTCCCACCTTGTGCGAAAAATTGTCCTCGATGTTCAATCCTACCCTTGCACCAGGACAGGGTATTCTTTCTACATAAAGCTTTCATCCTCCTTAGTGGCCTCTTCTGGCTAAAGTGTCTCTAGTGTACTTTAACCTGGGTGACAACTGACTTCCATAATATTGTTTCTCTCTGATTGAGAATATGTAGGGGCTCTACCAGAAATTCTTCATCTGGTTTGACATGTTCCACATCACACAACCATTATTAGTTTATACCAATATTCAACAAGCATTATCGATTAGAAAAAGAATTAATTATTAGATCCTTACCTGCACATCTTGCCAGTTAATAATATGTCTAAAGTCATATATATATTTCTTTAACAAAGAGAGGTGAAACACTTTATGCATTTGTATATGACTTAGTAGTGCAAGTTTATATGCCGCAGGTCAAACTCTTTCCAAGATTTGAAAAGGTCCACAATATCGAGGGGCTAATCTCGCACATCCACCCCATTGTAAATTGCTTTTTTTGGGTTTTACTCGAACATAAACATGGTCTCCTACCTGATATTCTTTATAAGTTATTTTCTTGTCCGCATATGAATTCTGTCTATCTTGGGAAACTTTCAAGTTCTTCCAAACCTCTTTCACAGTTTTCTCCATTTCTGCAAGCATGTTAGGTCCTATGAGTAACTTATCCTCAGGGTTGTTCAAGTTAACTAGTGTTCTACACCTCCTCCCATATAAAACTTCAAAACAGATCACTTTTATTGATTCATGATGACTATTGTTATATGTTAATTCCACTAATTGAATGTACTCTTCCCACTTAATCTGTTGCTACATTACATACATTCTTAGCATATCCTCTAATACTTAGTTTACTCGCTTAATCTGCCCAACTATCTGCGTATGGTATGTGGTGCTAAATTGAACCCATGTACCTAAACTTCGGAAAATATTTCTCCAAAATGCTTATTTGAACTCCAAATCTCTATCAAAAATCATCACATTTGGCATCTCGTGTAGTCTAAAGATTTCCTTCACAAATATATCTACAATTTTCACAGTTTTATCTATGGATTGAATAAGGAGGAAATGGATTGCCTTACTAAGTTTTTCTAGCACCACCATGATTTAGTTGTTTTGTTTCTTAGTTTTAGGAAAACCAGTTATAAAATATAACATAATACCTGCCCATTTCCATTCTGGAATGGGAAGTGGGTGGAGCAAACTAGATGGGTGCTAGTGTTCAACCCTAACTTGCTAACACTCTAGGTACTTGGGTAAATATTCGTTGATGTCCTTCCTCATTTCAGGCCAAAAAGAATCTTTACATGTAGCAGAAAATAATTTCTGATATCCAGGATGAGTAGCATAAGGGATTCTATGAAATTCATCCAATATTAGTTTCCTAACAATAATCTTATTAGCAACATATATTCTTCCCCTAAAAGTCAATAAATTGTCTTTATTTATGCCAAATTCAGTTTGAGACTCAAAGCTATTTTCTTTTATGGTTTGGTTCCATAAAAAAATGTATTTTGGATCTTTAACCACATCTTCCTTGATATAGCTGAACAAATTGAAATCCACTTGATTATAGGAGATTTTATTTACCTAATGTGGTTTCCTACTTAATGCATCAACCACACATTTTTCTCTTCCTTTTAAATGTTTAATCAAAATTGGAATCACTCAGGAAGGTTTTCCATCTGGATTATCGTGCATTGAGATTGGATTGCCTAAAGAAACTAGTTAGACTGTTATGGTTAGTCGTCAATACAAAATTTTTACCGAATAGATAGTGTCTCCATAACTTAAGATTGTGTATTATCACAGTTAACGCTAAGTCGTAAGTAGAGTATTTATGCTCATGTTCCTTCAATTTCTGAGATTCATAGGCAATTACATTACTCTCTTGCATTAGTACTCCCACCACTCCTTTACATGCATCGGTGCAAACAACGAACTCTTTCTCTCAATCTGCAATTTTTAATATTGAGGTTGTGGTCAACAAATGTTTTAGTTGCTCAAAAATATGCTGGCAACCATCGGCCTACTTAAAAGCTTTCCATTCTTCTGCAAAGAAGTTATAGGATACGCTATTCTGGAAAATCCCTCAATAAAACAATGAAAATATATCGCTAAGCCCATAAAAGATCGAATATTAGCAATGTTGCTAGGAACATGTCATTCCATAATAGTTTTGATTTTATTTGGATTAAAAATTATCCCTTCTGTGGAAATTATATGTCCTAATTATTGTATCTTATCCTTATAAAATTCACACTTATTGTATTTGGCATACAGTTGGTGTTCCCGGAGCATTTGTAAAACTATCTATAGATATTTCTTATGCTCTTCTAAATTTCTTGAATATATAAGGATATCATCAATAAAAAATAGAAGGAATTTATCAAGATAAGGTTGAAGATATCATTCATAAGGCTCATGAATGTTGTGAGGGCATTAGTAAGCTGAAAGGGTAAAACCACGAACTAGTAATGACCAAATCGAGTTCTAAAAGTTGTGTTAGGAATGTATTCGTCCTTTATCCTTATCTGATGATAGTGTGATCATAAGTCAATCTTAGAGAATAATGTGGCACCTTTGACCTAATTGAATAAATTGTCAATCCTTGGAAATAGATATTTGTTCTTAATGGTAAACTTATTGAGTTGTCTGTAGTGAGTACAGAGTCTCATTGTACTGTCATTTTTCCTAACTAACAAGACAGGGGATCCCCAAGGTCATACACTTGGATGCATGTATCCCTTATCAAGTAATTCTTGCAACTGCATCTTTAACTCAGTTAGCTCAGGTATACTCATTCGATAAGGGATTTTTTGACAGAGGTACAACACTTGGAATTAATTCTATGCTAAAAGTCTATGTCTCGCTTGGGAGGTAGTGTTGTAATTTCCTTTGGAAACACATCAACAAAATCTTGGACAACAGTAAAAGTTTCTAGGGTGGTTTCCTTGTCTTTTGAATTGGTATATCCTACTTGAACAATGTATATTTGACATACATTCCTAATCATTTTTCCTAACTGGGAGGCAGTAATTGGTTGCAACTTAATGGCTCTCCTTACTTCTTGAATCTCTTATCTGGAACCTTCCTCAGTAAGATAACTGATAGTTTTATCTTTGCAATTTACTAAGGACCAATTCCCTTCTAACCAGTCCATACCAATTAAGTCATCGTAAGACCCCAAGGGTAGAAAATTCAAATTTATGCTAATTCACTGACCTACGATTTCAATAGGAAAATTATCTACCATATTTCACACTCTTCTTTTTTCTCTAGTGGCTAGTTGCCCCAACCATGGATTTTTAAACTTATGAATCTTTAGATGACATATTTTAGCTATCTTAGGACTGATGTAACTTAAGCTTTCTTCTGGATATATAGGAATAGACACAACAATGTTACACATCTTACCTTCAAATTCAATCATGATAGGTCGATACTTTGCTTGATGGTTGTCCAAAGAAGTGTTAATTTTGAGTATACTTCTCGCCACCTAACCAACTATAGATGCCTCCTCAATATTAGTTGTATGTTCCGCTCTAGTGCGATGGGGGCAATTTTTATAATAACGAGGCTCCCTGCAACCCCAACATCATAATGGAGGTCTTTGAGATTGATTGACCTTTGGTTTACTAGATATTTATACTTATTTAGGTTCATTTTGCGACCTACATTTTTGTTGATTCTTTCTAGGAGGTCTATTATGCTCACTCTGGCATAAATTTCTGGCATTTCCATTTTTTGTATTTTTAACGTTTTGGGAATTTTTCTACCCTTTCTTGTTCAACCAGCCCCCACCTTTTCTTTTTTTCTTCATCTATTGGTAATAGATCCACTCCTCCCAAATGGCCTCATCCACCATTTTAGGATTATTAAATTCCAAGTGTTCTTTCATGAATGTTGGTAGGATTCTCATGAAATGTTGGACCTTGGTCTTTTCCTCACGTATTTAAGGCACATATCTCAATAGAGATGTAAACTTAGTCACAAACTCATCCATAGAAAGTTGTCCCAAACTGAGATCATGGAATTCTTTTGCTTTATCAATCTAGAATCATTTAGTTAAGTAATTTTCTTCGAAATATTTCTGAAATTCTTTTGAAGTCACTTTCTTCTCATCAATCGCATGGAAAACTTTGACCTCTTCCCACCACAACGTGGCTTTTCCTTGAATTTGGTACACTTCTAGTATTGCTTTCAAGTTATCATCATACTCATAAATCTAGCTTTTTGTTTCGTATTAATCAACTATGCTTTAGCATCTTCCTCTATTTCCCAAGCAAAGGCCGGGGCTTTAATTTTCTTGAACTCCCCTTTTAGTTTTGTTTTTTGCTTCTTATATTTCCTAGGGGCTGAGGCATTAGCAAATTCTTTTCACCTCTCTACCTTTTCTCTTCATCATTGTCTTCATTACTAGGGACCAGTATAGAGTTTCTATGATTCTGATGATAAGAGAGGCTTTTTAGAATTCGCTCGTAGTCTCTCATCAGTCTCTCATTGTCAACTCGCAGATGATCGATTTCAACCCTTAACTGTTGACTTGTTTCTAGTACCATAATGGTGGGATTCTGTTGTTCTCCCCCTAATTGTACCCACATTTCTAGATTGACTCCCGAAATTGGTACAGGGCTAGACTCTAGAAAGAGTCTTAATGGTTGTCTATATCCTCTCCTCATGATGCTTTCTTTGTGAACACAATATATTTTTTATTTAATTTCCCAAATAGGACACAATATTCCAACCTAGGCTCTGATACCACTTGTAACATCCATTAGTAAACAAAAATATTATTTATTGTTACCTCAAAACTTTTTCTTAGAAATTTCACCACCAAGCTCTTTAAATTAATATATACATATATGTTATAATTATATATATAATATATAATATATTATATATATTATATAGATATATATAATATATATATATATATAATATATATAATATATACATATATATATACAATACATATATATAATATAATCCTATACAATACAAGTAAGGAAATAAACACCATATAATGTCATTTGGAGTTCGTGTTAAATGGCTTAACCCGGGTTTCACATTAATGTTTCAAACCCTAATTCATATCACGTTATGAACATTATTATGACCACACAAAACATGAAAATGATCATTAATGAGATATTTATTTTAGGAATGAGAAGTAATGTTAAGTTTGATATTGTTAATGGAGAACTCTCTCAAACCTCAAGTTGGCATTCATGCTCAATCTATATAGGAAACTTGTTTTCACACTCGTCCTTGATCACTTTGAGCAATGATGAGAAGGTCTACGTTGTGCTGGGTGGTTAAGGGTAACCACTCCCATCTTTGGTCTCACTGAGGGCTTGGTCATTCTTCTCCTCTGCCAAAACAGCTCTGCAACAAACCCTACCATCCAAGGGCTTCTACACTCGATTTCCACCATCACTGACAAGTATGTGAAACTGGTTTTACATTATTCTTAATCCCATCTACATCTATGGTTTCCTTGGCCTTATGGTGGTTTTGGCTTGAAGTGTTCTCGAAGGTGCTTAGCTAACCAAGAGGGTTACCTACTAGATAGTTTGAGTGTTTCCTTTTTTCCCTGTAGCATAGCCACAACTTTCAATTATGTTGTATCCCTTCTTTTCCCTCTCTTAGCTTGTGACAACACCATGGATTTTTATAACCTTGGTTCTTCCTATGGCATAGTTTCTCTTGTTTAGTCTTGAACTCCCATCTTTCATTTAGGTAAGGTTCTATGTTTATTTTTTGTTTTTCTTACATTGGTTTGTTTTTTTTTAATCCTAGACAATGATAATTTGGCAATCCCTTTTTATGTTTACCATATAGGTAAGATATTTGGTCCCTCTTTCTGTTGTTTCATTTTAAAGGTCACTCACATCGGATTTATGGCATGTTGTCCCTCATACAAACTTTTCATGTTGTTCCATGTTCTTACTGAACTTTCCATTCTTGTTACTCAGATCTTTAGAGTCACTCTTTATTTGAAGATCATGAGCACTTCATTTTTCCCTGAGTCACTCTTTATTTGAAGATCGTGAGCACTTCATTTTTCCATGATTGGGGTTAAGGGTTTAAATGTATTTAATTTCTGGCATATGTGTTGGCTATGGGATTCTTGTAGCCTGAGAACCTCCCTTAAGGGTTTTGCTCCATAAAAGTTTGAGGACTTCCTCATTTTTACACATTTTGTTTGTAAGGGTTTGTGTAGCTATCGGATTTACATAAGGGTCCTTATAATTCCTTCTCGGCTTTATTATAAATTTATGTTTAAGGTAACTCCAACCCAAACTCTAATTTAATAGTCAAGGTAGCATTGACAGTTGTCCTTGTATTATACAGTTCACTCTTTACTTTATTAAGCTCAAAAGTTCTTTCATTTGTTATATATTATGGTTTGGCTATATGTGCATGTTAACGAGTTCTAGAAATATGGTCTTGCTTATATTATACACTTAGCATGTAATTTAACTGTTGGATTCGTGTTTGGTTCTCTTTACTTCTATCATTCTGAGTCAAGTTTGTGTTCTTTATTTACATAATGTTGTGTTAAGTTTATACTTTAGTTTTGTGTTACCACTTTAATAATAAATTTATTTTCATTTCTTTATGGTTACTTAGCAATTAGTAATATGGTTGCGATATTTCTTTCTATTACTTCTTTGTTATCGGTGCCTTCAAGATAGGTCAAAACCTGACCCCTTCAATATCTTCCCATACTACTCTTGGTATATATATAATTGTTCTCCGAGTGAACCTCTGCTTCCAAGATGAAATCTAACTTGCTTCCAATATACTTGGTTGCAACCGGGATTGGTCACAGAAAGGTTTATGCTTAGTTATCGAAAATTTTGGGTATTTATTATGAATAGTTTTGGTGACTATGATTTCATTTTTCACACCTATTTTCCCACTCGGATTATTTACCCCAATGTATGTATGTAGTTATAAGTGAGAAACATTTCTCCCGTAATTGTCAAACGATTCATACTCTTCACTTGGTTTTCAGGCACACACACTATTATCAGCCAAATCTTCCAATCCTTATCATTCCCTTCCCTAATCCAAAATAATTTACCAAGCATCTATGTTCTTTCCTTGTACACAAAAGAACAATTCTTTTTTCTAACACAAAAAGAGAATACAAAGACATCTTTTAACATAGGAAGAAAATATCAAAACGTTTTTTTTCTTCTTTAACATAGAAAGAAATGTTATACCGACATCTCCTTTACACATAAAAAAATATACCAATACATTTGTCTTTAATATATGGATAAAATATCAAGACATCTTTCTTAAACATAGAATAAAGATACCAAGCATTTCTTTCAAAATAATACTTTCTCAAATCTCTAACTTTTAGTGTACTTATCTGCACAAGCCTATTAGAGAATTAATCTTAGGAAGAAAACTCCACCCAACTAGTGACATTGGTGATTAAGTTCAGTTCTTCCCACACGCCTCTTTAATTTCCAGAGTTGCTAGCAGACAATACTTGTTCTTTGACCTCAAGACTTTCAGTCCAATCAATAAATTTTAAATCTTCAGGGTTTCCACACTCAAGAACACCCTAAGCATAATCTTGCTTCACCTTAGCGGCGTCCCACTCAAGGTTTTTCCTCACTCCTCTTTGTTGCCTCAAGAATTTTTCTCTCCTTGCCTTCTTAGGCACTTCTCCCAAAACTGAGATGTTTTAATCTTTAAGGGAGGAGAAGTGAGATGTTTTAATCTATAAGGGAGGAGGAGTAACTCTCTCAAGTGTCTAGAAATTAAGGATTTTATTTTTTGGGTCTTCTCTTGTTATTCCATGACCTAAGAAAATATATTTTCCTTAAAAAAAAAACAAAAGTATACTTTAACTTCTAATCTAAAATTTACCAAGCCTTGAACAAAAAAGTAATGAAAAATATTTACACAATCAAGAAAAGTGTTACATCGACTCATAAACATCAATGTTTAAGATAGATCTATATTGATAAAAATACCCACACCTCAAACATTAACCTTAAGTCCATAATAACAATGAAAATACACGTAAATTATATCAACATTTATTAATCATATAATGAATTATTTTTTATTTAAAAAAAGCAATAGACTTATATATATATATATATATATATATATTTATCAAACGTAACGCTTTATTATTTTAAAACTATATATATCAAAACTTATTAAACGTAAGCCTTTATTATTTTAAAACATATCATTAAAAGAGATTAAAAATCTAAATCTAAATTATTATAAAAAGTAAATACAGCCAAATACATTTTACAGCTATATGTATGAAATATAAACTATCGAACTAGTTAATTTGATTAAAAAGTTTAGTCTTTATTTAAATTTAAATAGTTGATATGGTTGTTTGTTTTTCATCCTAGGTTTTTCAATGAATGGCGAATCGATTAGCGAATAATATTTTGGGAGTAATATAACGTTAAGAATCGATATAAGAATCGATATCCATTTTGGGAATATATCATCACAACTTTTTGACATAGACTCTTTAATTATTTCGGGTGATTTTAACAGTACTATATGCATCGACGAAATATGGGGCAACAGCAGGAAATTCGATCTGATTGGTCGCCTGATCAAGGACGCAATCATACAAAACAATTTTATTGATGTTCTACCAACTTATCGGGGCTCACATGGGATAATGGGCGTTCAAACGACTCTTATTTGGCAAAAAGGCTAGACAGATTCCTCACTCATGAAAAAATAATAGAAATATTTGGTCTTCCTTCGTTGAAAATCATTCCATCATATATATTAAATCATTGTCCCATTTTTAGAAAATGGAAGTGTTGTGGATGTAGATTTGGATCTTACTGACGAAAGTTCAATAAGTTCATAATGGAATCTTGGCAGTGCCCAGACGGCCTGGCTCCAGCACAAACATAGGCAATCTTAGACTGGTTATCTGTTCTCTGTATTAATGTTAAAAGATGGCAGCAGGAGAAATCCATATCTAACAGAAGGGCCCTGAAAGTAATTGTCAAGAAATTGGAACATTTATCCTCTCATTTCAAAAGTCCCAACATGTCCTCAAGTATCCGGAAAAGAATTTGGAACCTAGAGAAAAGGAAGCAATCGATTTTAGCAAAGGAGGAAGCTACTTGGTGCCTTAAGAGTCGAGCTATATGGCTCAGAGAAGGGGATAAGAATACCAAGTTTTTTCACAGATTTGCAAATAAGAGGCGGGAAGTGAACACAATTTGGGAAATCAAGGTCGAAGTTGGCAACCTTTTTCTTTCCCAGGAGGCCATCTCGCGTGAAGCTGTAAAATATTTCAAAAAGCCTACATTAGAGATATTGGCAACAACGTTGAAGATATCCTATGGGGTATTGATCTGTACCCTACTATGTATGATGATAATCAAAACGCTGCCCTTTTTACTAAAGTCTCTGAGGATGAATTATTAGCAATGATGAAGTCCATTTAGAAAGACAGATGTCCGGGTCCAAACAGCTGGTCTATTGATTTTTTTATCCACTTTTTTGACTTATTCAAAGATGCTATTCATAACATGGTCGAGGAATCAAGACTTAATGGATACATCTGCCAAAACATCTCCTCCACATACATTGCATTGACTCCTAAGAAGGAACTATCCTCAACATTCTCTAATTATCGGCCTATTTCTTTATGCAACGTCTTGTATAAGATAATTTCTAATATCATTGCTATCCGCATGAGGAATGTTTTATCTCTTCATTTGTCCATTGAACAACACGGATTTCTAAAGGAAAGGAACATCTTGGATGCAGTGGCTCTCACCCAAGAAAGCATACACTCCATACACAACAGGAATCTGGACGCTGCTCTTTTAAAAATTGATCTAAAAAAGGCATTCGACAGTGTGGACTAGGGTTTCATCCATTGCTTTCTTGCAAAAATTGGACTGGATAACAGGTGCTCCAGATGGATTATGGCGTGTGTGACAGAGTTTAATTATGCGATCCTTATTAATGGCATTCCCACTCCTTGTTTTAAAGCAGCTAGGGGACTTTGACAGGATGCTCCTTGTCTCCATTGCTCTTCATACTCGTAATGGATTCTCTGATTGTTCATATCAAGAGGGTGATTCTCCTAAAAACCTGTCAGCCCCCTTCCCATATGTAGAGGGATCTGCATCTCTCACAATTTTTTTGTCAATGATATTCTTCTGACTGCAATCCTGTGTAGAGACATCTGGATTTGTCTACATGAAATCTTGGGAAGGTTTCAAATAGCTACTGGCATGGCTGTAAACAAAGGGAAATCATCATTCCATGTCAAAGACGTTAATGGGGATCTGATTACATTCCTCACCCAACTTTTCAACATTAAAGCAATTCCTCTTCGAAATGGGTTTAAATATTTGGGATTTAATTTGAAATGTGCTGGATACCGCATGGTAGATTGGTCCTGGATAGAAGATTGGTTTTACAGGAAAATTACAACATGGGAATATAAATGCTTCTCCAAAGGTGGACACGCAATTTTGTCCCAATCTGTTCTTGTGCAAACAATGGTATATTGGGCACATCTATTTTATATTCCTACAACAACCATTAACAGTTTGAATAGGATGAGGGCAAATTTCATATTGGGGGGCAATAAAGAACAAAGAAAATACCATCTATGTAAACTCTCCAAGCCGGCTCGACCAAAAAATATGGGCAGTTGGGGTATTCTGGATTTATCCCTTTTCAGGAAGGCTCTCCTATGCAAATCTATGTGGAAAGCAATCATGGGAACGTCTTTCTAGAGTTAGGCTATTTGAGCCAAATATATGGGGAACAAGGATTTGTCTTTCTGGATTGGGAAGAATCACATTGGATCTCCTCTCCGCTTGGCTATTTGGAGAGGATTTAGAAAACTTGAGCCTTTTTTTTAGGCAAAATATAATATGGAAATTACAAACCGGGGCAAATATCATCATTGGTAAGGATGAATTCATTGGAGCAGCCGGAAAAATACAAATATCCCCTCGGCTAATGAGACTACTACACAACAGGGGTTTTTTTTCTGGGCCAGTGTTATCCGAGAATGGGTAGGAGCAGTTCCAATCTGGAAATCTGCTACTGAATTACATCTATATGGTGAAATCATGATGCAATGGAACTCTATTTTATCCTCTCTGTGAGCTTTGGGCATTTATCATTCTGCGAACAAAGACTTACTCATTTGGAAGGGCTTTGGCGGGTCCTCGACTGTCTATGTTAAACATATATATCAACAGTTACTATTATCAGAACCTGGAAATACAGAAACTATCTTTCCTTCATTCTTTTGGAAATCAGTTTGCCCCAGAAAGATCATAATTTTTGCCTAGTTGGTGTTTTATAACAGGAATGTCACATGGGATAGCTTGCAAAAACGTAATTGGTGTGGGCCTTCCATATGCCTACTATGTAGAGCTAAATTTGAGAACAACTTTCATTTATTTCTTTTTTGTCCACAAACTCAAACTATTTGGTGGAAGCTCGCTGCACACTTTGGCTACCCTCACCGCTCTTTCCCATCCATACCCGAGGAATTTAAAGTGTGGAGTTGCATGAACAGAGAATGGCAATCCATCCCATTATTGACCCTTTTGGCCATATGGAAATGGAGAAATGGGATGCTTTTCAGATCAAAAAAGGAATCTCTCTCTACTGTTTATGAATCTATCATATGCCAATACAACGCACTTGAAATATCACGACAAAACAGGGTCAGAAAAGGAAACAGATTACCGACATGGATTCCCTCGTCTATTCCACGATCTTTCTTTGACAGGGCTGCTCAACTAGCAACATGCGCATGTGGAGTTTACATCATTCCAGAAGCAGGTCAAGCATATGAAATTCATTGGAATGTCGGACCAAGGTCAAATAATAGACCTGAGGTGATGGCTTTAGCCGGCCTTCTTTCCATTTGTATCTATCTGCACTTACCGAATGTACAAATCTATCGAGACTCGAAAATCATCATTGATCATGTCTTGTCAAAACATAACATAAAAAATATACATCTTGAAGGATGGCATAATAGGATAGAAGCACTATGGAGAAGTAGGAGGGACTACACCATCACACATATCAAAAGGGACAAAAACAAAAAAGTAGATGACTTATCCAAGATGGGCCTATCTTCCCCACAAGGTATTTGGATGATGCAGATCATGATGGACAACTTCACCCACCAGATCCAAGACTTTTGCCTTCTGGGTACATAATTTTCTTTCTTCATGATGAATATCTAGTATGTATCCTTTTTTTCATTCATTGCTCGTTGCGAAAGTTTTTTTGCACTCTTATTAACTGGCCAAAAGGAACAATATCCTCTATAATATGCTCATAAATTATTTTTGCCAGAGTTTCAATATGCAGCTGTTTTGGGATAATCCATCCTATGGCTTGTTTCTCTCAACAGGTGATTTTGAATACCATATACGCCACTACTGTCGATGTTATTACCCACATAACAATATGCTTGTATAATTCTCTTTTTTGAATATAATACATATATATAGCTTGTTTTCATGCTTAAAAACATGTACGTTGAAGATTCTTCGATTTCAATCCATGTATGGTGGATTGATTTCCTTGATTCAGCTAGCTCTTGTGGAATATTGCCAGCTATGTTTTCTGAAGTGAACATTTGCAATCAAAGTAAAACATAAGTTTTGTCTTCATCTTTGCAACAAATTGACCTTGAAAATAATATTATTGAGGTTGTCATCTCAAAGTGAAAGACTGCATGAAAATTGAAATCACTAAATATGTTTGGTGATTTGATAAAATTTTAAATTATGCAATAGCTGGCCCCATGGAACTAAAATTGGTGGGGATTCCAAATATAATCTCTTTATAGCTCAAACACTGTGAGTGATGTGCTTCTCTTAAACTTAATTCTCACACGCAGTCACTACAAGTGCTTTGCCACCTTCACACTCTTCAATCTCCCCTACAAATTACTTAAATCTTTGTTTTTTTCTTCATGCATCAAGCAATTTGTAATATCCCCCGTTAATGTAAATATTTATATTATTGCAACTAAACAAATTGTTACTATTTTAAATTATAAACTATTCTTGAATTTAGTTATGGAAAAATAAATTTTGTAGTTATTAGTAAATATTGTTTTAATGGTTAATTAGTTATGAGAAACAGTTATCTGTCCCAAAACTAAATTCTAGAGTATTTACTCAAGAATATCAAGAGGATAAGAGTATCTAAGATCAATAAGAAGAAAAAGGAGAGAGTTTTTCTTAAAGGTCTGTGATAGCTACGTCTAGGTAAGACCAGATAGCTGGGAAAACAAGGTTCTCGTGGAAGAGAGGAATTTTCCTAGGATCAAGAATAACACGGGGGGAGATTTACAAGGTTCTCGTGGGAGAGAAGAATTTTCCTGGGATCAGGAATAGCACAGGGGGATTTACTGGAATAGTAATCTCACAGTTGGGAGGAAAAATAAAGTTAAGGTATATTAGTAAACCAAATTTTGGGGCAATATAACCAGATAAGTGAAATCTTCTTGTGTTAAGCATAGAATTTATTTAGATAAATAAGCTTATGTTATGAGTTTACTAAATAAGTTAATCATCATAGACTGGTTAATTCAAGGAAATTATCAGTAGGTTATTTTTGTACATTTAAAAGATAGATTTTATTTCTTTAAGTATTCCATGAATAATGCGTTTACTAATAGAATGGTTAACAAAAAACTAATAGGAATTATCTCTATATTCATAATAGAAATTGCAGTGCAAATAATGAGGAAGAATAGCGAATACTTAAATATAGTTCAAGAAAAGAAAACTAAAACCAGTTATAAATCAATAGCAAGTATACTGGAAAGAACCACAATATTCATAATTCCGCATTAACTTAATCCAAGATTTCAGGTAAAAAATTACCACGTATAAGAAATGCTTCAGTGAAAGGAAGAAAAGTCGAAACTGTTCATAGCTTCGTATTCACATAACTAAAAACCCAATAGAAAGCAGAATTAAATAATATTTTCCCTCATATGAAATTAAACCCAATAGAAAGAAAAATTAAATAATCTTTTCCCTCATATATGAAATTACAGTTGCAAGACCAAAGTTGGCAAATACATATTATTATACTCTGAAATTTGTAAAATAAACGCCAAAAGTGCCAAGACCCCTATAAAGATTTAGAAATAGTAAAGAGCAGGAAATTAATCAAAATAATCGCTTCGTTCAGAGGTAACATGTAAACTGTTACATTAAGAAAATAAAATCAATAACTAGTCTCAGTGCTAGGTTAGAGAAGAACAACAATATTCATACATTTAACTTACAAAATATCAAAACCAAGAGAAAAACCCGAACTGAGAAGGATCCAAGTTCTGGATTGCTAACGCAATTAAGGGTTAAAAACATTTACTGAGATTACATTAATATTAAACAACAGAACTCTTCATATATTCACCATGCCTTGACGAATAAGACTAAGTAAATGTGGACGGTTAGAAATGGATTGCTAACGCAATTAAGGGTTAAAAACATTTGCTGAGATTAATTAATATTAAACAACAAAACTCTTCATATATTCGCCATGCCTTGACGAATAAGACTAAGTAAATGTGCACTGTTAGAAATGGAGATACACTATAGCAAGATAGCCAAAACATATATACATTTACATAAGTCCAAAACTGTGCCATATAGGAATACCCTTAATACACAAAGTAGTGGCATGAAACACCCATATTTACGCAAACAATGAAATGGGTCAAGGTCGCACAAGTTAATTGTAGATAAGAGGTACATAAAACATAAGTAGTCTGATAATATCTCCAAACAGCTAAGAACCCCATAAGAAATTAATAACTATAATTCAGAAACCCCAGCTCTTTGGCCACGAGACATTTCAGCAGAAAAACGGAAAGGAGTTAAGTACCCAGTGCAAGGTAGGTTCAGCCTCTTGATAAATCGAGGTTGGTATGAGGGTTTCCCCATAACGCCGCTTAAAACCCCTAAGCCTGTAAAAACCTTCCACCCAAGTCGGATGGGTATCACCATTAGAACTCAGTCATATCCAAACTGTAATAGTACTCAGGAAAAAAAAACGCGAAAGAGTTTACTGTGAGACTTACCATCGAAAAGCATGGTGAAAACAATGGAATCCAAAGCACCAAGGAAATCGATTACAGAATGTCAGACAAGCCATAACAAAGTCATAATGTAGGAGGCCAGAGATGGAATACAAGTGGACCACAGTTAGGAGCAAAGTAATCAGAAGAAACAGAGCCAAACCATAAAACCCTGAACAGAGCCAGAGATAGTCTTTCTCTGGATAGTCACAATGACCAAACAGAGCCATTACAATCGGGCAATGAAGGCTTGTTTTCACTAGCGTTGTCTGATCCAGAGAACAACCAACAACTGTCGATGGGGAAGACAACCCCGAGGGTTACGCAAGAGTTGGAAAACAAGGAGCACGTCGGACCGCCACTACGCCAAAATAGCTAGAGTCAATAGATACACATGAGCCAAATGGTTGGTTTATGAGGCTGTGATTGAGCTTCATTTAAGTACTAGTCCGAGCATAATACTGGGAAATAAATGTAATTCATTCAATCCATAAATAAATCTATTTGCGCGTATCACCAAATCCACCAACACTTATGAAACAAATAATTTAAATATATGTTAACAATGTTCACTGTCAATTTCGTTATTTATTTTAATTATATATTTTATTATTATTTCTATAATGATATCATAGATATATGATTGC
>APFE031333882.1:88038-104166 GCA_000404065.3 Pinus taeda | reverse complement strand
TGTTTTTACAATATAATTTCCTAAGTCTATTTAATAACTTCATTATCATAAAAACCAACCTATATCCATCTTAAGTCCACATCTACCACTCTTAGGGGGATGAAATCTATTTATCCCTCGGAGCACTTGGTAGACCCAAAATTAAGATGGATCTAAGATGATATAATTTCCCCTTTAAATAGTCTATGCTCACATGAATACCATGGTATTACCATGGGTCAATACCATGGGTTATCATAAACCTGGAGGTTAAAAATCACTATTAGTAATTTATAAAAATTAATAAAATTAATAGTTGATTTTTATTTTATTTTTTATTTTAACCAAGATAAAATGTTTAACATACATTAAATTACAACATCCATTTTTACTCTTGATCCACCAAGCCCCGAGAGGGATCAAATATTTTTTCACTCTATGCTAGTCTACATATCACGATATTTGATACCTCTCGGGGGTTAGTAGATACAGAGTAAAGATGGATCTATGCTGGTTTAATTCCCCCATTTAAATAGGCTACATTCCAGGTGAATACCATGGGTCGATACCATGTTCCATTTTGGTGAATACCATGGGTTACCATGTGCCATTTTATTTTTATTAATACTAATATTAGGGTTAATAATGTTTTTTTGCATGGTATTAATATAAAAAAGAAAAAAAATGTTTTATGTGTTTACCATACCTCTCTTTTATTTATATTTTTATCAATTTACCATACCATTCATAAATACAAGGTGACTTATGGAGTAAATATAAAAAGATGTTTTATTTGTTTACCATACCTCTTGCTTATTTATATTTTTATTAATTTACCATACCTCTTTTACAAATATGGTATTTGGCCCATAGGATTCACTTAAATAAAACCTCTTTCTTGAACCTTCATAAATAGAACGAGGGTTATGGACTAAATATAAAAAGAGGTTTTATTTATTTACCATGCGTCTAGTTTATTTATATTTTTATTTATTTACCATACCTTTTGAATAAGTATAAAAAGACATTTTATTTATTTACCATACCTCCACCTTACTTATATTTTTATTTGTTTACACCCTTGCATGTATATAAGGTGACTTTATGGAGAATATTATTAAATGTTTTATTTATTTTACCATAACCTTTCATTTATTTATATTTTTATTAATTACACCTCTTTTATAAATATATTTGCGATAGGATTTACTTAATAAAACTTATTCTGAAAATGGGTGAATGGAAGGTTGTAACTCCTAATTTCAAGGGCTAAATTTACCTTTTTTACCCTCTCCCTTAAAATAAAGTGGGCTATTTGAGGTGATTTGTAAAAATGTACTATGATACAAAATATTCGCCCACTAAAAATTTAACCACTAAAAATTTAAAACCCCTTAATTTCGCCAAAGGGCGAACATTCGCCCCTAAAATTTTCCATGACTGGGATGAGGAAGGGGAGACATAGGAAATTCAAGGTGTTTAAAAACCTTTGCAATTAAGACCTATAACATCTTCCCAGTTAGCAAAGTGCATGAGAAAAGGTTGCCAAGTTTATGCAATAGAAGTAGGGTATGCTGACTCTAAAGATAAAACTGTCACTAGAGAATATACCTGTGATACAAAATTTTCCAGATGTATTTCCTGAGGAAATTTTGGGTCTACCCCCAAAGAGAGACATAGATTTTACCATTGAGTTAATTCTGGGAGCTACCCTAGTTTCCCGATCACCTTATCGAATGAGCATACTGGAGCTAACATAATTAAAAATGCAACTTCAAGAGTTGCTTGATAAAAAGTATATCCATCCCAGAGTGTCCCCTTGGAGAGCTTCGGTATTATTTGCTAAAAATAAGGACGAAACCATGCGAATGTGCATGGATTATTATCAGCTAAATAAGCTGACCATTAAAAATAAATACCCCCTCCCCCGTATAGATGAGTTATTTGACCAGGTGAAAGGTGCGACTATATTCTCAAAGATTGATCTCCGCTCCGCATGTTATCATATCAGAATAAAGGAGGAAGATATTGCAAAAACTGCATTCAGGACTCATTATGGACATTATGAGTTCGTGGTTTTTCCGTTTGGGCTAACGAATGCCCCAACAACCTTCATGTGCCTCATGAACAACATATTCCATCAGTTATTAGAAAATTGTGTATTGATCTTTATTGATGACATACTAATCTACTCTCGTAACATAAAAGAACATAAGAAGCATCTCCGTATTGTTTTGCAAGTCTTAAGATAACACCAACTATACGCCAAGTACAATAAATATGATTTATTTAAAGAGAAAATCCAATACTTGGGACATGTCATCACCAAGGATGGAATTGCAGTGGATCCAGAAAAAATAAAAACTATGATGGAATGGTTGGTGCCAAAGGATGTAGCTGACATAAGATCATTCATGGGTCTAGCAGGATACTATTGGAGATTTGTGGAAGGTTTTTCTAGAGTGGCATATCCTATTACCTCTCTACAAAAGAAAGGAAAAGCCTTCAAATGGAATCCCCACTGTCAAAGGAGCTTTGATAAGCTCAAACATCTACTTACCACAACACCCATTTTGAGCATTGTTGATCCCAACAAAGAATATGTGGTTTGTACGAATGCTAGCAAGGAAGGTGTAGGTGGCATATTAATGCAAGAAAGTGGGGTGGTTGCCTACGAGTCAAGAAAGCCTAAAGAGTACGAGAAAAAGTATTCAACATATGACTTGGAGCTCACAACGGTGATTCATGCCTTAAAGATGTGGCAGCATTAACTGTTGGGTAAGAAATTTATTTTGATGACTGATCACCATATTCTGATTAACTACTTCAAACAACCCACTTTAAATGCTAGGAAAGCTCATTGGGCAGATTTCCTAAGTGAATTCCATTTCGAAATCAAACATTTGAAGAGAAAAGAAAATTGGGTGGCAAATGGTTTAAGTCAGAAGGTAAATTGTTTATATGAAATTTCTCTTAGTGAATCAGGAACTACCTTTTTTGAGCAGATTCATGAATCAGCCATGCAAGATTCAGTATATAAACAATTATGGCAGCAAGCAAAAATTTCAAACAACCATGAACAACAATTGGGATATGAAATAAATGCACAAAATTTACTGATTTATAGGAAGAGGATATATGTGCCTAACCAGAAACATCTTAAAACTTTAATTTTAGATGAATATCATAAGATTCCTTATGCAAGCCACCCTCGATACGAGAAAATGATTTCTTCCCTGTGGAAGGACTTTTTCTGGCTTGGTATGAAGAAGGAGGTAGCAGAATATTTAGCCAGATGTCTGGAGTGCCAACAAGTAAAAGCTGAGCACCAACACCCAGCGAGATTACTTCACCCTCTACTTATCCCAGAATGGAAATGGGAAACCATATCCATCGATTTCATTACCGGACTGCCTAAGTCAAAAAATGAAAACGACTCCATCATGGTGGTGGTGGACAAATTGAGCAAGTCTGCTCATTGTATACCTATCCAATCAACTTATAAAGCGGTACAAATTGCTAACATTTTTATGCAAAACATTTTCAAATTACATGGAATCCCCAAGATGATCATTTCCGACCAAGATGTAAAATTTACATAAGCCTTCTAGAAGGCCCTTTTTGAGGGATTGAGCACACAATTGCACTTCAACACTGCATACCATCCTCAAATGGATGGACAGACTCAACGAGTAAATAAAGTTGTTGAAGACATATTGCGAACCTATGTAATGCAGCAGCCAACTAAGTGGGAAGACTACCTACACTTAGTAGAGTTTTCCTATAACAGTGGATACCATGCATCCTTATAGATGAGTCCCTTTGAGGTATTATACGGGCACAAGTGCAAGACACCTTTGAGTTGGAGTGGTCTAAAGGATAAGTTGATGCTAGGGCTAGACATGTTAGAAGAAATGGAAGAGATGGTGAAAAATGTATGAGTCAATTTAAAAGCTACTCAGGACTGGAAAAAGAACTTTGTTGATCAGAAGAGGAGCTTCCGAGTATTCCAAGTAGGGGATCATGTCTACATTAGAGTACGAGCCAAGAAAAACACCTTACAATGGTCCAAATGTACTAAATTAGCACCCGAATTTTGCGAGCCTTTCCAAATCCTAAATCAAATCGAACTGGTGACTTACCAAATTGCCTTACCCAGTCACATTCATGTACACAATGTCTTTCATGTTTCTCTACTTAAGAAATATGTTTATGACGTTAATCAGGTAATCAAATGGCAAGACGTTCAAGTAATATATATATATATATATATATATATATATATATATATATATATATATGGTTTCTCTTTACAGATGTATTAAACAAACTGGTTAATGACTTAACTCATTTTGTTGTTATGTTCAGGTCGAACCAGAAGGCGAGTTCTTAATCGAACCTCTAGTTATACTAGATCGGAGAGAAGTAATGTTGCGGAAACGAGTTATCACCCAGGTTAAAGTGTAGTCGCAACACTATGGGCCAGAAGAGGCCACCTGAGAGGATGAGCAGGTTATGAAGGACAACTTTCCGAATCTATTTGCAGAAGAAGAACATCAGGACAATGTTCCATTTTAGGGTGGGAAGATGTAATATCCCCCGTTAATGTAAATATTCATTTTACTGCAACCAAGCAAACCTTTAATATTTTAAATTATAAACTATTCTTGAATTTAGTTATGGAAAAATGAATTTTGCAGTTATTAGTAAATATTGTTTTATTGGTTAATTAGTTATGAGAGACAATTATTTGTCCCAAAATTAAATTCTGGAGTATTTACTCAAGAAGATCAAGAAGATAAGGGTATTTGAGATCAAGAAGAAAAAAAAGGAGATAGTTGTGTTGAAAGGTCAGACAATTTGTGAAAGCTACGTCAGGTTAAGACCATATAGCTGGGAAAACAAGGTTCTTATGGGAGAGAAGAATTCTCCTTGGATCAGGAATAACATTGGGGGAGAGTTACTGGAATAGTAATCTCACGGTTGGAAGGAAAAATAAAGTGCAGGTCAATTAGTAGACCAAATTCTAGAACAACATAACCGGATCACTGAAATCTTCTTGTGTTAGGCGTAGAATTTATTTAGATAAATAAGCTTATGTTCTGAGTTTACTAAATAAGTTAATAATCATAGACTGGTTAATTCAAGAAAATTATCAATAGGTTATTTCTATACATTTAAAAGATAGATTTTCTTTCCTTAAGTATTCCATGAATAATGCGTTTACGAATAGAATGGTTAAAAGAAAACTAATAGGAATTATCTCTATATTCATAATAGAAATTACAGTGCAAATATTGAGGAAGAATAGCGAGTACTTAAATACAATTCAAGAAAAGAAAACTGAAACCGGTTATAAATCAATAGCAAGTATAGCTAAATCTCAAACATAGTTTTATAACGTAGTTTAATGAATTAATTGGAAAGAACCACAATATTAATAATTCTGCATGAACTTAATCCAAGATTTCAGGTAAAACAATTACCACGTAGAAGAAATGCTTCAGTGAAAGGAAGAAAGTTGAAATTGTTCATAGCTTTGTATTGGCATAACTAAAAACCCAATAGAAAGTAGAATTAAATAATCTTTTCCCTCATATATGAAATTATAGTCGTAAGACTAGAGTTGGCAAATACATATTATTATACTCTGAAATTTGTAAAATAAATTCCAACGGTACCAAGACCCATATATAGATTTAGAAATACTAAAGAGGAGGAACTTAATGAAAATAACGGTTCGTTAAGAGGTAACATGTAAACTGCTACATTAAGCAAATAAAATCAATAGCTAGTCTCGACACTAGATTAGAGAAGAACAATGACATTCATACATTTAACTTACAAAATATCAAAACCAAGAGAAAAACCCGAACTGAAAAGGATCGAAGTTCTGAATTCTTAACACAATTAATGATTAAAAACATTTACTGAGACTACATTAATATTAAACAACAGAACTCTTCACATATTCGTCATGCCTTGACAAATAAGACTAAGTAAATGTGCACTATTAGAAATGGAGATAGATTGTAGCGAGATAGCTAGAACATATATACATTTACATAAATCCAAAATTGTGTCATTTAAGAATACCCTTAATACACAAAGTAGTGGCATGAAAGCCCAAATTTATGCGAACAATGAAATGGGTCGAGGCTGCACAAGTTAATTGTAGCTAAAAGGTACATAAAACATAGGTAGTTTGATAATAGCTCTAAACAACTGAGAACCCTACAAGAAATTAATAACTGTAATTCAGAAACCCCGACTCTCTGGCCGCGAGACATTTCAACAGAAAAATGGAAAGGAGTTAAGTACTTGGTGCAAGGTAGGTTCGATCTCTTGTTAAATCGAGGTTGGTATGAGGGTTTCCCCACAATGCCGCTTAAAACCCCTGAAGCTGTAAAAATATTCCACCCAAGCCAGATGGGTATCAACATTAGAACTCAGTCATATCCAAACTGTAATAGTACTCAAGAAAAAAAAAAAGCAGAAGAGTTTACTATGAGACTTACCATTGAAAATCATGGTGAAAACCCTGTCGCGGAAGAATGGAATCCAAAGCACCAAGGAAATCGATTGTAGAATGTCAAACAAGCTAGAACAAAGTCATTATGCCGGAGGCCGAAAATGGGATACAAGCGGACCACGGTTAGGAGCAAGGTAACCAAAAGAAATGAAGCTGAACCATAAAACCCTGAACAGAGCTGGAGATAGTCTTTCTCCAGATAGTCACAATGACCAAATAGAGCCATTACACCTGGGCAATGAAGGCCTGTTTTCACCAACATCGTCCGATCCAGAGAACAGCCAAGAACTATCGATGGGGAAGACAATCACAAGGGCCACACGGGAGCTCGACAACAAGGAGCACGCCGGACCGCCACCTAAGCCAAAACAACGAAAATCAATAAATACACATGAGCCAAATGGTTGGTTTATGAGGCTGTGACAGAGAGTCATTTAAGTACCAATGTGAGTATAGTACTGGGAAATAAATGCAATTCATTCAATCCATAAGTAAATCTATTTGTGGGTATAACCAAATCCGCCAACACGTGCAAAACAAATAATTTAAATATACATTAACCATGTTAATTGTCAATTTCATTATTTATTTTAATTACAAATTTTATTATTATTTCTATAATGATATCATGGATATATAATTGCCGAGAAATAAAAAGAGACAATGCTTCGAACGACATGGTATTTTTTTTATATATGCATGCTCTTATTAACATGCGGATGCGTGATACAATTAAATCCCTGCTCTCTTCTTCATGCATCAAGCAATCAAATATGTCCCTGTGCTCACACCACAACCACTCTATTCAAGTGCTTTATTTTTTTACTAAACCTTTTAAATATTTTTTGGCAACCAATATTTAACAAGTTATAAATTTTTTAATGCGTTTAAATTATATATACCCACAACAAAGATAAATAGAATAATATACTTGTTTAAATCTACAAGCGGATAGCAATTCATCCTGACAGCATTAATATTAAATCTTCCTTGCCTTCTCGCAGACGTATTAAATTTTTAAGTTCATTAAAATCACGTTATGTACTTCACAGTTTAAAAAAAAAAACAAGGTCAAGTGACATGATGTGTTAACTTAAGGGACAAGTCAATAATGGTAGGCTACATCCTCACGTCATATGATAGTTATAATTTAAGAAATGCTATACTAAAAAAGTAACCGTCCAATTTATCATGGAATAAACCAATTAATTATATAGAGAATCTTGACTCTAACCGTTTGATAATTAATTAATGCTTTATCTTCGCTTTAATTTAATATAAGAATAGCATTTTATTAATATGTGAGGGACTCGAAAAAAAATTATTAACCTGTAAGAATATATTTTAAAAGAGATTGAGATCTTTAACTTGGAAAAGAATATCAGAAAGGAAATAATATGTAAATTGGGTTGTATCCCAAAATATAAGCAGAAAATGTACTTTGATGCTATGAATTTGGTACTATGTTTTATTTATCTCTATTTTAATGAGGTGGAAAAATTTTGTGGCTGGAATTTGGGTAAAAAATTCAAATTTTTTTGTACAGGCAGTGTTTGAATCGTGTTTTTGATGGTGGAAATGAATTCAGCACCATAAAAAACGTCTAAACCACCCAAAATTATGAAGTTTAACAATTATAATTTGGATTTACAAAATCCTTGCCAGATTTTCTCTAAATATAACCAGAATTTCCATAACTTTTTGAGCAACTTCTCCCCTTGTTAAACTACTCAACAATAAAATTATAATATCTAATTCCTATTTTCTATAAATAATTTGAGATCGATCCACATTATAAAAAACAAATGACTTCGCACTTTATAGCACACTAGTCTTTACATAAAGTACAATAATGCAAATCGAGCACTCTGAAATAGCAAGCAATGAATCCTCTCTAAATATAATCGGAATTTTCAATTTTCTTAACTTTTCGGACAACTCATATGCCTCTCCTCCGCCTCGTTAGACTATGCGAAAATGAAGTTATAATATCTAATTCCTATTTTTTATAAATAATTTGAAATCGATCCACACTATAAAGGACAGATGACTTCATGCTTGTGTAGGCGTGTACATATCTCGCACTTTATAGCACACTAGTCTTTATATAAAGTACAATAATGCAAATAGAGCACTCTGAAATAGCAAGCAATGAATCCTCAATAGAAAACAGAAATGTGTTTAATAAACTTAAAAGCAAAGTTGTGTAATGTTGTTGACAGACTTTTAAATAGATTGAGAAGCTATGATATTTTAATAATATTTTTTCCAAATTAAAATTTACGTTTCTTCATAATTTTATAGTTTTTTTGAACTTATAATTTGTTGATTAAAAAAATTCAATTTAATTCATATTTAAAATTGGGTAAAAAATATATATTTTAGATTAACTAAAATTATTTATATCATAATTGTATTATTTTGGTTAATATTATTGTTATTCAAAATTAACATGCTATACACCGAAATCATTTTAAGGTAAAGTATGGAAGAAGATATATGCAACTCTCAATTGACGTTAATTTAATCTAGAGACTGTTGGCACTCAATTTGATTTAATTAGCCAAAAAACACACATACATATAAGATTACAAATCAGTTGAAGAGTTTGAACAACCTCCTCATATATAGTTTCTAAAAACTAAATAAAACCCATAATCTCAACCAAGCACAACAAATAACTAATAATAATATAATCTAGAAAATTCCACAATTCTTCATTATTCTAGGTCTCCTCCTTAATGGAGAAATGTGTTTGCTACCGCACCTAACATAGTTCTAAATGACTCATACTTTGCCTTTCCAAGATGCTTTTTGAAGATGTCAACCACATTACCCCTAGTATTACAATAAATCAAAGCAATTTCTTTAGACTACATCCTTTCTCTAACAAAATGGTACTGGGTCTCAATATGTTTTTGATCTTGCATGGTACACATGATTATTGGCCAACTTGATGGAGCTTTGATTATCACACTTGACAACTTTAGGCATTATATATTCTTCTCCAACATCTTTGAGAATTTGTCTCAACCAAACCACTTCACATGTAACACTACACAAAGCTTTATATTCATCTTTAGTTGATGATAAAGAAACAATTGGTTGTTTCTTGTTGCTTCATGCAATGATCCAGGATCCAATGTCGAATGCATACCTTGAATTTGATATTCTGTCATCAGGGTTCTCGACCCAATTTTCATCAGAATAACCTGCCAACTCAACATCAAAAGCATCAAAATAGTTAATAACATAATCAATAGTCCCCTTAAGGCACTGGAGGATGCCCTTAGCTACTTCCCATTGGCTTTCAAGAGGCTTGGCCATGAACTGAATCAACATGTTGATTGAATATGTAATATTTGGCTTCGTTGTAATGAGATAGTTTATACTTCCCACTTACTGACAATACAATGCGCCATCATCATTGTAGAGTTTGAAATTCTGTTCTAAATGTATTGACACTACTTTACACTGATCCAATTTGAACCTTTTGAGTAGCTGTTTGATATATTTACTCTATGTAACCATAGTTTATCTAGCTTCTCTCATTACTCAAGACCTAAACAATAATGCAATTCACCAAGGTCTTTCATTTCAAACACATGTGAGAACTACTCTTTAGCTTCATCAATTAATTTGTACATTGTCTATTATTATAAGATCATCAACGTAGAGGGAAATCAAAACATGCCCATTCTCATTTGTTTTGATATAGAGATTATGATCACTTTTACTTTTCATAAAATCCTTCTAAAGACAGAAAGAAACAATATTTTCATACCATGATCTTGGTGCCTATTTCAACCCGTATAATTTTTTTTTTTTTTTAATTTACAAATAAGGGTTTTATTATCCCTTTTTAACAAACCTTTCTGGTTGATTAAGATATACTTATTCTTTCAGTTCCCCATTCAAAAAATCAAACTTAACATCTAATTGGTGGATTTTCCATTTATGTTTTGTAGCTAAATCTATCATTAACCTAATTGTATTTAACTTACCTATTGGTGCAAAGGTTTTATCATAATCAATTCCCTCTTTTTTTGAATAACCTTTAGCAACCAATCTAGCTTTGTATTTATCCACATTCCCGTCAGCGTTAAATTTGGTTTTGAACAACCATTTTCATCCTATGGCTACTTTCTTCTTAGTAAATTGTGTTAATTCGAAAGTATCATTTCATATTATTAAATCATATTCTCCCTTCATTGTATTTCTCCATTCCACATGTTTATTAGCTTCTTTAAAGTTCAAAGGTTCTATGACATTCAACACGTTAGTCATCAAGGAATAATATTTATACCTTACAGGTGGTTGAATTTGATGTGATGATCTTCTTGGGTGTTTACTATTCTCATTCCATGTCTTGCTTTGTGCTAACTTGTCTTGTCCTTTGGTTGTGTTTTCATTGCTTGAGGTGTCCATATTAGTAGATTCTTCTTCTTGTTTCTACTCCTACTTGGAAACAACTTCCTCTTTGACATCCTCAAGGTCACGAGGAATATGACATGCATCATAACTATCGTCCATGTGGCCTTCATCTACATGCTCATGGAACAAGACATCTCTACTTGCAAAGACTTTATGTGTAGAGGGATAAAACATTTTATATGCCTTATGATCAGAACAATAACCAATAAGGATACGCTTGATAGCTTTGGCATCAAGTTTCCTCCTATCTTCTTTTGGAGCATGAGAAAAATATTTTCTTCCAAATATTCTTAAGTGGTTTACTGCATGTTTATAACCATAAAGAGCTTCGAATGGAGTCTTATGGTTTAAGTTTTTGTTGGACTTCTAGTTTTTAAATAAACAACATTTGTAAGATTCTTACATTTCATCATTCTCCTCGTACATTGCACCAAGTCCTATTTTTACTTTCAACTTCTCCATTTTGTTGTGGATTTTTGGCACTGTGTATTGTTGTATGATTCCATGGGCTTCGTAGGACTTGGAAAATGCACCCAATATATATCCCCCCTTGATTAGATCAAAAAATTTTGATCTATTTGCATGTTTGCTTCTCCATCGAGTTTTTAAACTCTTTAAAATATTCAAATACATCACTTTTCTTTCTCATAAAGTAAACCCATGTGTATTTTGCGCAATCATTAATAAATATAAAAAAATATAAAAAAAAATTGCTCCTTCTAATGATCTAGTCTGCATAGGCCCACACACATATATATGCACAAGTCCAAAAAATCCCTTTTTATTTTATCTATATTAGTAGGGAATTATTCCCTATGCATTTTCCCTAATGCACATCCTTCACATGCAGAATATTCATTTTTTAATAATTGGAGGCCCTCTGCCATTCTTTGTTTTTGAACTAGTAACAATTCATGATAATTAAGATGGCCATAACTTTGGTGCCAAAGATATTTTGTTATCAGGGTTGAAGATGCCAATGCTTGATGAATTTTTAATGTCACATCAAGCTTATATAAGCCTCCAACTCTCACACATGTAGTAATAATCTTGAAGTGATCTTGCATCTCTTTCACCAAAAAAATGTGACTTCACAAAAGCTACCTTCAAATTCGAGTATGTTATGGTAGAAACAAAGATTAAATTCGTATTAATGTGGGGTACATACATCACATTATATATATGTTTAAAATTGCTATTTGGTAATGTTACATGCACATCACCATACCCTTTAATTTGGTGTAGATGATCATCCCCAAGATATATGTTTGCACCATTTTTGGTTTCATTGAAATTTTCAAACCAATGTTTATCACATGAGATGTGAATAGAGGCTCTAAAGTGAATAAACCATGCATTTCAATCATTAGTCTCAGCAGATAGTGCAACATCTGAAACAAATAATCTAGGGTTCATAAAATCATTATTGATAGCTTCTCCTCCATCAGAAAAATGACTTGTATTCCTTTTACTTCTATGTTTTGATTCATCATACTTTCCTTAAAATAAATCTCTAAAATGATGTCCAAGCTTGCCATAGTAATAACATTTCATTCTAACATCACCTTTTAAAGGTATCATACCTTGTTGAGGCTTCATATAAGATGGTTTTCACAATGGTTACTTTCTTTACATTGACTTTCCTCCTTTACCTCATTCCCATGGCTTTCCCTTGGAAGGTTGTTTTCCCTTCGCCATGAATGCCAGATCTAGATTTTGAGGCCTTATATTTCTTCACTTGTCTTCCTCCTACATTAATATACCTGCCAATTTATCAAAAGTGGGAGCTTCCTCCCTTGTTACAAGGCATGTAATGAGCATTTGCTTTTCATCTAACATTCCATTTAAGGTTATATTTACAAGATCAATGCTAGATACAGATTCTCCTATGTCTCCCAAGTTATCCTTCAAATTTTTAATCCTTAAAATACAATTACTAATAGTTTCATTTTATTCTTTCTTAATGGAGAGGAGCTTACTTTTCAAAGAGAAGACCCCATTTTTATTTTTAGACTCATACAAATCCTTGAGTGTAGTCCACATCTCAATACATGTCTTGCAATCATGAATATGGGGAATGATATTGTCCTTCAAAAACATTCTTAACAACACTATCGTCTTATTCTCTCTTTTTTCCAATATAGAATGGATGTGGTTGTTACACCTACAACGACATTTGGTTTCCCTTCTTCTCCACATGCTATCAACCACACACTGTAACATTCCATTAAAGTTTGTAATTTAAATTTCCAATTTACATCATTGGAACTATCTAATTTATTCACTCGCCTCAGTTAAATACTTTTATGCAAGAGGATTAACCATTCTTGAAAAAAGAATTTCCCCTACATTGCAAAACTCAATACACAAAAAACAAATTGCACAGTCTTCCTGAAAATTAGACAAAAACAACTTACAAAAAACACCTCAATACACCTCCCTTTGCATAGAGTGCAACTCTCTCCACCTCCCGGTCCATTGTTGGCAATGGATTTGAGCCCCTCATGCAATGAGTCAACAAAACTACGCACAAATTGGAAGTTCCTGGTCGATCCCTTCAAAGTATTTGAGCCCCTCATGCGATGACTGAACAAAACTACGCACAAGTTGGAAGTTCCTGGTCAATTTCTTCAAAGTGCAACTCCATTCAAAGACTTGTTGTCGCAGTCACAAGCCAAATAGACGTTGGACACTGGCCAAAAACTTATCAGGTCGAGCCAAAAACTACAAGCTGCTTCTCACACACGGGATGCTTTATAGGCACATGTCTCCAACATCACTCAACTGAATGATTAAATTAAGAGGATTGGAACAGCATTACGAAACAATTGTGTTGTCGCAATCCGCTGCCTTTCACCTCACCAGTCTGCAGCTTGACCTCCTCAAATGCAACCGAGACAAGAACAGAGCGCTTTAATTTAATTGCATGGGCATGGATTTAATTGAATCTCTTTAGAATATGTTCTTCCTTCACAATTACGTCCTCCGCATAGCAATAACAAGTTCCTCCTTTCGCACCACTGGACGTGGCATGAAGAAACCTATCCACACACAAGGTAGTCTCTAGAGCACACACAATTGCAGTCTTTATACACGTCAGCTCCTCTGGCAGCTCAATGCACACTTTCAGTCTCAATGTGCAGAGCTCCAACTTCTACACAATAATAGTATCCAATTGATTTTTGTCCAGGTGGTAGAGACAATAAAAAAATTCCTCTTTTCAAACGACAGACAACAATAACACTCCAGTCAATAGGAAACACTTTTACAATCAGTAAACTGTAGACAATGGCAATTAATTCGCAGAGAGAAGTCTTCAATGCAGTTTCACACAACACCACATAGCCGTTTTTCACTAGTTAGCTTGACTCAGTAGCACCATACACATAACAACACACAAGCTCTCTATCACATCAAACATAGTGCTCCAATATTCTAGCAGTGCACAAATTCAACACTCAAACCAAATACCACTCGTTCAAATCACGTAACCTTAGCACTGATACCAACACAATCATCAATGGAAAACAAAGTATGGAGGAAGAGATGTGTAATTTTCATGTGAGGACAGCTCAACTTGGAGACTCCCTGCGCTCACAATTCCATTCAATTCGCCCGAAAAGACATACATATATAAGATTACAAATCAATTGAGTTTGAACAACCTTCTTATATGATCTAAAAATTAAATAAAACTCATAATCTCAACGACAAGTAAGTAATAATAACACAATCTAGAAAAATCCACAATTATCCGTTATTCTATGTGCTTTGAATTTATTAAAGAAGATCTAAGTAATGCAGTGGAGACCATGAGAAATACAGGGAAGATGCTTCAGGCTCATAATATATCTTTCTTATTTCGACACGAAAAAAGGATAATAAGGAAATCTTGAAAAAAACTTGGCCAATACTTTATGTAATTTTATCTATTTGGGTAATTTGGAAGGAAGAAAAATTCATGAGGCAGTTGGGATAGCTTAGGAAAGGCTCCATACAATCAATACCGAAAATTAAATCAAGACTGAAAATTAAAGATGGATGGTAGTTAAAGTGGACCAAGTTGGTTTTTCGATAATGGGTAATAAGTTGTATTACTTCTCTATCCTTTGTTGTGTTAATAAATGGAGTTAGCAATAATTCATTCCTTTAGACTAAATAGGGAATCTTAAACAAGGATGCCCTTTTTCTCTCTTCTATTTTTATTAATACTTAAAATAGGCCTTAGAAAATGGAAGCTTTAAAGATTCCCATGGGCCACGATTGCAGCAACACACATCTTCATGGATATTGCATTATTATTTTTTTGAAAACACTAGAAATATTATCGAAAATTTAAAAATATTTTGACTTATTTTATTGTTATGGGTATGCAAATAAATCTAAATAAATCTACTATTTCCATATGGAACCTACTAAAACATGAAGATATATATTTCTCCCCACTATTTTCATACTAAGCAATGGATTTGGATCAAATGATGAAATTACTTGTACCTAAAATAAAATCTATATAAAAATGGTGAGTGAAAATGCTTGATTGGCAAAGTAGAAAATTTAAAAAATATTTTGACTTATTTTATTGTTATGGGTATACAAATAAATCTAAATAAATCTACTATTTCCATGTAGACCTACTAAAACATAAAGAGATATATTTCTCCCAACTATTTTCATACTAAGCGATGGATTTGGATCAAATGATGAAATTACTTGCACCTAAAATAAAATCTATATAAAAATGGTGAGTGAAAATGCTTGATTGGCAAAGTAGAAAAGAAGATAAACCATTGGTGCGACTAGTGGAAACCATATGAGTATATTAGATTTGGTTGGATTTGATCTCAAAAGGTGTATTATAAGTAATAAGGAAATTGTGTTACAAATTTATCTAGTTAGGATAAAAATTAAAAAAATGTGTTAGTATCTTAGAAAATACTAGCAGTGGTCTTGAAAGCAAATGGAGGATGGAAACTTAAAAATATATTTCTTTCCTCAAAATTCTTAGTAATAAAAAATGTAAAAAGACTTCTCCTAAAACATAGTATTATAAATCTAAATAATTAGAGTTAAGCACTTATACCTAGCCATAATAAAAAAATTAAGTACATAAACCCTCACTTATATGAAATTTGTAAACTCAAAATGAAAATTGTAAATACTTTGAATCAATCAAATAAAAA
>APFE031333882.1:74715-87999 GCA_000404065.3 Pinus taeda | reverse complement strand
AAATAATATTGACATTTGTTATTCATTTTATGTTAAATTTACATGTAATATTTAAAAAATATATATTGATTAAAAAAATAATGTCAATCATAAATAAAATATTCCAATGTCCATATTAAGTAACAAAAATTTATATCAACTTTATATATAGAGATATAATGTAATCGAAATTAATTTATAAAAATTATAGTTAAAACCTTTTATTAGTGTGTTATTGAAGGCTATGTGTAATTTATTTCATGATTAGCATGAAGTTGACACATGAAATATATATAAATAATACCATATATCCACGTTAACCCAAAATTTACCAAGCACCAAGAGGGATCAAATCTCTTCATGTATAAACCTTTCTTCAAGTTTTGCACCTCAAGAAATTTAATCCATGTTAGTGCTTGATAGAACTAAGATTAACATGGATCTATGTTGGTTATTACAACATTTATTTTGTAATAGTGCCTCCCACCTCCTTATACTCTTCAAGTCTAATGAGAAATGTTACTTTTCCCTCACCCGAATGAAGTTAGAAAATTCCTCCTTCTTCAAATTTAATTAAATTAAGTTTAGACTACATCATAACATTCAACCATAACTTGAACATTTAAAATCATAAAAGAACTTTTTAAAAGGAAAATATTTTGATAGTTAATGTTAAACAAAGCAAAGGGGAGAAGGATGGCTAGGGTTTTCGGTGCCGTCGTCACGCAGACCTGCGATGAGGCAGAGATGGCAAGGAACTCATGGAGATCGGACGCCGGATCATCCCATCTGAGTGCGCCGCTATGGATCTGGCACTTCAGAAGCCGAGATCACAGTCTCTCAGCAACGAATCGACTCGCAGAAGAGGAAGGGCCTGCTCTCAGGACACGGTCGGTCTCTCATTATTAGATTAATGATTTTTTTCATATTAAACCAATTTCCCTTACTGCAACAGGTTACGGCCAGGGGGGACGGAGCACTATGGAGTATTCAAGTGAGATCGATCTGCCGGAGTTGCCAGAGAATTGTACATCTGCCATTCTCTCCCTCACTACTCCGTGCGACGTCTGCAGTCTCTCAGCCGCCTCGACACTGTTCACGTCTGCAGCCGATAGCGACTCCCTTTGGCACACATTCACCACTCAACAGATCTACCAGATCCTACCCAAGGCCGTCACTCCTGACGCATTTGCTTCAAGGAATGAGCTATATTTTCATCTCTGCAATTCTATTCTGATAGACAATGGCACTGTTGGATACTCCAATACTGCGCATCGCCTCATGATTTCTGCATGCAAGGCTGGGGGGATGTGGGCTACAGATCCAATCCACCTTAAAATCGCATGGCCCAATCTTGGCAGATCGGGGCTGGATCTACCAGATCTGAGCGCCATGCAATGCAGATCTGGGCCGGATCTAACCGTTTGGAACAAGATCCAGGACTATACAGCTCCAAGGCAACAGATTGGAAGGAATAAGCAGCGACTGAGAAGAGGGCACTCAGTATCTGACATGCAAAAGAATCAGTGCAGTTTTGGCTCAGATCCCTCAAAAGACTCTGGCCCTAAGCTGACCCAGAAATCTTCTAAAGATTCCTATGCCCCCTTTCAGATTCAAATAGCACAGATCTCTGGAAAAACCGTCATGCAGTGGGTAAATCCAACAGATCTGGTACATAATCTCAAAGCTAATCTGGAGCATAGGCTTGGGATCCCCTCAGCCCTTCAGAGACTTATCTTTCAAGGTAAACAGCTCGAAGATTCTCTTCCTCTCTCTTATTACAGCATAAGAAGCAACAGCTCTCTAGTTTTCTCCTTTCGTTTGAGAGGAGGAGCTGCAGGGCAATCCTCCTCTGCTCCTCCAAATTCCTACAAAGATGCAGTCCGCCCTGAGAAGCCAGCAACCCCAGAACCTCCCAAACCCAAACCTTTTTTGGTTGACAAATTGGAGGACGTTCCCTCTATTGACATCTCTTACCCTGATCTTGCAGATGACACCCAAAAATTTGCTGAAAGGGCCATCATCTGCAGATTCAATGGGCTCTGGCCGCGCTCTCAGGAGCTTTATGACTAGATCAAGGAAAACTGGACTGACCACTGCAGAGTTTATTTCTGTGCAAAGGGATATTTTATAGTGCTGTTTGATGACCTCGAGCACTGCTACAATGCCCTGGACGAAGGACCTTGGTTCATGGGCCCAGCAGGCCTCTTCCTAACTCCATGGTTTCCAGACTTTGACCCGGCTTCAGCAGTCATCACTAAAGCCCCGGTATGGATCAGAATCCCAAACCTCCCAGTTCATCTATGGCGCACTGAAGTATATAGGCAAATCGGCAACGCCTTAGGTCGCTTTTACACAGGAGATTACCAGAGAGAGAGGCAAGGGCTCTATACATATGCCAGATTTTGCGTAGAGCTTGATTTAAGCAAGGGACTGCCAGAATACATCAATCTCAAGATCAAAGACTCTGTATGGACCCAGTACATAGAGTACGAAAACACAGCCTTCCGATGCTGCCATTGTCACCTAACAGGGCACTTGCACAACTCCTGCCCATCGGTGTCAGCAAGAACGAAAAGAGGCCTCTTCGCTCATTCAAAGCCCAAGAGTTGGGCACCCTGTCCACCACCGCCAGCTGAAAGCTCCCGCTCCCCTTGTATGGAAAAGGAAGAAAGCAAATCAGAACCAGATCAGATGCCTCAGTCGATGGATCCGCCCCCGGACAATCTGGGGCACACCTATGTCTCAGCTAGCTCCCAGAAACGTCCCCATGAGACTTCTTCCTCCGAATCAGAGAAGGAGCCCCCGGAGACAGAGATCTCCAGTCTTCAAGTTTTCCTATCCCATTCTCCCCATGATGGCTGGACAAAAGTTAACAAAAAGAAAGGGAAAAAACATTGTGGTGCAGGTTCTGACTCGCTGAGGTAACAGCCTGTTAGTCAGTCCTGCTTCCGATTCTTCTGTTGCAGCTCTGAATTTGTTTCCTTCCTCCGAGACCAAGGTTGATGAGTAATCATTTCCGGTCTGTCGGTCTTTTGCTCTTCCTATAGCTCTGTGTTGGTTTTTTTCCTTCGGGACCGAGGTTGATGCATCCATCATTTCCGGTCTGCCGGTTTTAGCTTTTCCTGATTGTACTATATTTTCCTTAATAGATTTAGTTTTTTACCGAGAAAAAAAAAAAAAAAACATTCAACCATAACTTTCCAAAGATATAGATTTTATCACAATCAAACACTCCAATCAAAATTTATGTCCTTTTAAAATTGGGCAAATAATCGTTGCCCAATGAAAAAGTACTACCACATGCAACAATGAACAAGTACTACCACATGCAACAACTAACCGGCCTTTGTAACACTACCATATCACTTTCTAATATTAGTATGGTATTTTTTCATAATTAGAGTTTCATCACAATTTAAGTTATATGCATAGTGAAATATTGCTCCAAAAATTTGATCATTCTAAAGGATTCATATGCTAGAAAAATCTATCAAACTCTTGTAACATTTAAAATTTTGATTTTTTAAATTGTCATCTTATAACAATGGGAGGGAATTTAGTTATATATTTAACATGTTAATTAAATATTAGTTTTAATTTGCAAAGATTTAATATTTGAATAAATTTTAAATTTTAAGTATTTTATGATGAATATTTAGAATTTTTACTTGGGAAAGTTTCATATTGTAACAAATTAAAAGAATTCAACTACATATTTAACACTAATTAAATAATCATTTATGCGATATAAATAAATCTCCGATTATAAAATGCTTTATAAATATATTTAGATTCATTTTATTGGGGTTCCATTATATATAATTAATATGGTAATGGCGTTTTGATTGTGGTTGATTCTCGTTTCACATAAATTTTTATTATATAAAAAATATTTCATATACATATAAAAATATTTCATATACATATAACATATTAAACGATGAAATAATATCAAATATAGATTATTTATCATGAGAAGATGTTGCTAAAACTTATATTGTTGTTTTAATTCAAGAATCATATGTTATAAGTTCTTTCCATAGATTTGAACACGGGTGAGACAGCTGTAAATTGATTCCAAACACCAAAACTCCAGAGGCTGGATATGGTGATGGGACTTGCATTTACTTTTCTGGTTTCTTCCTACACTATGGGCGTATGGGTGATGCCTCCAGAGATTTGGACACGTGTGGGACAACTGCAAATCGATTCCAAACACAAAAACTCTAGAGGCCGGAGATGGTGATGGGACTTGCATTTATTTTGATGGTTTCTTCCTACACTATGGGCGTATGCGTGACGCCTCCAAAGATTTGAACATGGGTGGGACAGCTGCAAATCGATTGCAAACACCAAAACTCCAGAGGCCAGAGATAGTGATGGGACTTGCATTTATTTTTCTTGTTTTTTCCTACACTATGGGCGTATGGGTGATGCCTCCATAGATTTGAACATGAGTGGGACAGCCGCAAATCAATTTCAAACACCAAAACTCTAGAGGTTGGAGATGGTGATGGGACTTGAATTTATTTTGCTTGTTTCTTCCTACACTATGGGCATATGGGTAATGCCTCTAGAGATTTGAACACAGGTGGGACAACTGCAAATCGATTCCAAGCACCAAAACTCTAGAGGCTGGAAATGGTGATAGGACTTGCATTTATTTTTCTTGTTTCTTCCTACACTATGGGCGTATGAGTGACGCATCTAAAGATTTGAACACGAGTGGGACAACTACAAATCGATTCCAAACACCACAACTCCAAATGTAAGGACCTGCGGTCCGAGAACTCACCCCCGGTGCGAAGTGCGATGGAGAACGCACGAACGACTTGGAAGAATAATGTGAAAGTGTGAGCGGTCACGTATGTCTATATGATGGTTGAGTGTGGGTGTTCATGGAGTAAAGACGACAATTGGAAGTGATGGTTGAGGGCGTTGGTCGACGAGCCGACCAAGCCATAAGCAGGGACAAATGCGTTGTTTGATAAGTTAAATGGGTCGGCCAAGGGAATGGCTTAACCGTGGACAACGTATAAGTTAGTCATGCAATGGCTCATTTGAACCATAGCTCAACAAGCATCTTCGCTCATCTAAAAGAAGAAGAAGTGCGTGGGAATAAGAGGTGGCCGTAGAAAATAAGGGAAGGTCGCATAAGGTGATGCGCCCAACCTTGGCCGAGGCTACACGAAGGAAGCATGTTGTCTTGGTTTTGGGTGAGGGTGTGGGCAGAGGTTGCCTGCCGAACGAAGAGTAGGGCATGCACAGGTGTGGCGCCCGATTGTGCGAAGGAGCACCCGACAGTGAAACGAAGGCGTGGACACCCGATTTGTGCGACGACTTGGCACAGGTTCTTGGGTGACTCGAGTGAGCACCCGCCCGTCGTGCAAGTGTGCATGGTGTGATTTTTGGTGAAGTGTTGAGATTGTGAACGGAGGTGTGACTCGTGCGGAGGTGCCCGTGTGTGGCAACTTGGTTACGACGAAGCGTGCCCAAGTTGGGCAAACAACACGATCGTGCGACAAGGTGAATGAAAGGTTGGTGAGTCATGCGGCGACTGTGCGGAGGTGCCAACGAGCTGGGCAACTGAGTTTGCCAAAGTTGGAAATTTGGCTAAGTATAAATTTGGGGTTTCCCAAGGACTTAGCCTATACTTTGTAAAAGTGGGAAAATTGTATAATATATTGATTCGAGCAGACTCATATTGCAGGGAGTTGCCCCTCCCTTTATACTGTTGTGCATTTCTCTTGTATAATGGTGTTATGTGAATGTTATGGGCTTTTACTTGTATAAAGGAACATTAATAATTACTTGGTTGCGAAACACAAAATAAGTAGGATAAGTGGTTAGGTGTAGTCTACAATCGTAAGTATTGGTGAAAAGAAAACGGTTGGTAGTGCCGCACCTCGCTATAAGCAGTTGAAAGACTACCGCACGTGTAGCGGTGTGACAGTTAGTATCAAAGCAGGCCGATGACCGGGTTGACGATGAAGTGTTGATCCCACTGCACTATCGTGACAGCTGGTATCAGAGCTGATTCAGGTGAAGTGCAGACGAAGGAAGCTGATTCTACAAAGGCCGAAGACTTGAAAGGAAGTTCAAGTTTTGCGGGTGACAAATAGAATCAAGAGTTAGTTTAGTCTTGCAGGGAGAACCTGGTGAACGGCGAAGAGTCAAGAAGGATGTCTATCTTGCAGGAAATGGGTTTTGTAACCTTCAAGGAATTTGAAGGGAGTCTACTTGAAGAATCAAGTGAGGTTGAACAAAGGTTTGCAGAATGGGGCAAAGGACTGCTCAAAGCAAAGGATGCTCTTTGTGCTTTGGTTAAGGAAGGGATTTTTGACAGGAATAAGGATGAAGCCTATCAACTTGCAAAGGAAGTGGACTTGTTTGATGCATAACTCAAGGAATTGAAGATAAGGCAGGACTTGATTCGAGAGAAGTGGAAATGGCTAGCTCTTGAGAAGAAGCATTCCATAGCTTTGACTCATAAGGAGAAAGTTGCAGAATGCGATGATAAGGAAGAGGAAGCCGTGATAGTTGAAGATGTTGCAGATGTGACAACGATGGAGGGTGAACTTGAGATTGATCAGGTTGGACCAAGATTGTGCAGTTTGCAAACATGGATGGATGAGGATACTCATATGGAGGAGCCTCATGATGATGAAGTAGGTATTAATACTTGTGTTTCACTTGAGCATTTGGTAGATGAACCGTATGCAGGGAAGGGAAAAATCAGTTTACCGATGCTAGGGAGGATCTTACCATGGATGTCTATGATGAGACCTTGTATGGAGAAGAAAGGATTTTTTATTGTTGCAGGACTTATTGGGGTTGTTTGTGACCTTATGCTAGAAGGTACAAAGGCCCATGACAAGGGAGGAACATGATTATCATTGCGGAGGATTGGGTCATGCTTTAGCCACATGGAGAATTGGCTAAGTGCCCGACATGACTCATGGACAGATTGAGGAGGGCACACATTTGAGTTTGATGATACTTGGGTGGACTTCTCATGGCCGAGACCAAAAGCAAGTCTTGGTGGAACCTTTAGTGGGGGAGCTATGATGGAGAGACTCATGTGATGATGATATGGTGACCGAGTTCACTAGACCGAAGATTTCAGACTTGGATGAGGATGACCAATTGTTGTGATGGGTCTACTTGGTTGGACTACATGGGCAACCTAGTCATGGACATCAGGTTGGAGACATGGAGCATGGCAGTCTTCTGCAGGGACATGATGTAGGAGCACTTGAAAAGGTGTCACTTATGGGCATCCAATGAGGATTGCAAAGGTAGGGATGTGTGCAGGTGGATTTGCTGATGTGACATGGAGACTTATTACTTATGAGCCGATGGAGAGGTTGTGCACTTATGTACAACAAGGCCATGGACTTGGATAGAGTTGTGAGTAGATTATGGAGAATTCCTACTACATGAAGAGTTGAGGCATCTTGTAGAGATCTTTGGCCCGAGACTTGTATGCTTGCTGAGATGTTGGTTCGAGATGACTCATGGAGCTCATGATGACATGAGGTTGTGACTTTTGGTGACTTCATATATGGTGGACTTAGAGGATCTAATGCATTGAGGAGCTGAGGCCAGAGACTTTGATGCAATATGGGGTGCATACTTTCAAGTACATGTATGGGAATGGCTTGAAAGAGTGACTTGATGTGGAGGATTGTTATGAGACACTTTGGAGTGATGAAGTTACAATGATGATGATGCCTTGGTGGCAGCACTTGGGCATGGGTTAAGCGAGACTCAACCACTTTTGACACATGAGAGTTGATTGATCTATGATCATGGGCAGCACATGGATATATGAGACACATGTATACTTGTTTCTACGGTATACTTGAGGGATGACACATTGCAGATAGGATGGAGGTTGCTTCATGGACTCGGATGTGGCACATCAAGAGTTGGAGTTTGATGAGATGATCTCTTCACTTTGAGGATATGGAGGTTTTGCAGATGGATGATGATGGGGTAGATGTGGCTGATCTCATGTAGCACATTAGTACCAGACATCATGGAAGCATGTTGCAGATGAGATGAGGGCTACTTCATGGACCTGAGCATGGCTTACACTTATATGGAGATGGATTCTTGATCGAGTTGATGATGTGACAGGATATTTTGAGAAACAACTGATGGTGGCATGAGGATGTGCATTCTCATGGTTTGAGCATGGCAGTTGGATTAGCTACCCAAGTAGTTCAAACATGGGGGAGCTCAATGTGCAGAGATGTGTTAGCATTTGTTGGAGGATCATGGCAGCAGTTCACACAAGGACAATGCATGATGAGGTCGACATGAGAGGTTGCAGGAAGCATGTAGCTTGAGATGGAAGGACCAACCTTCCACAATGGGGAGCAGCATGTGGAAATTGTGACGAGATGGTCGATGATCATGGATTGAGATGATTTCCAATGTATAACATACCGATGAGGTGTATACATTGGTATGGTGACCTTGGTGACAGATGGTTACCGGGACGAGACATGATGGAGACAGTGGTTCTACATATGTTGCAGAGATGGTTGCAGTATGTGGAGGAGTTGACATCATGGGTGAGACAGTTGTTGATGATCTTGGTGGATGGCTACTAGGATGGCATGTTGTCGAGGACAACAATGACTTCAGGTGGAGGAGGATGTAAGGACCTGCGGTCCGAGAACTCACCGCCAGTGCGAAGTGCGATGGAGAACGCACGAATGACTTGGAAGAATAATGTGAAAGTGTGAGCGGTCATGTATGTTTATACGATGGTTGAGCGTGGGCGTTCATTGAGTAAAGCCAATGGTTGGAAGTGATGGTTGAGGGCGTTGGTCGACGGGTCGACCAAGCCACAAGCATGGACAAATGCGTTGGTTGATAAGTTAAACGGGTTGGCCAAGGGAATGGCATAACCATGGACAGCGTATAAGTTAGTCATGCGATGGCTCATTTGAACCATCGCTCAACAAGCATCTTCGCTCATCTAAAAAAACAATAAGTGTGTGGGAATAAGAGGTGGCCGCAGCAAATAAGGGAAATTTGCGTAAGGTGATGCGCCCAACCTTGGGCGAGGCTACATGAAGGAAACGCACTATCTTTGTTTTGGGTGAGGGTGCAGGCAGAGGTTGCCCGCCGGACGAAGAGTAGGGCGTGCACGGGTGTGGTGCCCGATTGTGCGAAGTAGCACCCAACAACGAAACAAAGGCGTGGGCGCTCGGTTTGTGCGACAACTTGGCACGGGTTCTTGGGTGACTTGGGTGAGCACCCGCCCGTCGTGCAATTGTGCACGATGTGACTTTTGGTGAAGTGTTGAGATTGTGAACGGAGGTGTGGCTTGTGCGGAGGCGCCTGTGTGTGGTGACTTGGTTACGATGAGGTGCGCCCAAGTTGGGAAACAACACGATCGTGCGACGAGGTGAATGAAGGGTTGGTGAGTCGTGCGGCGACTATGCAGAGGTGTCGACAAGCTGGGAAACCGAGTTTGCCGAAGTTGGAAATTTGGCTAAGTATAAATTTGGGGTTTCCCAAAGACTTAGCCTATACTTTGTAAAAGTGGAAAAATTGTATAATATATTGATTCGAGCAGACTCATATTGCAAGGAGTTGCCCCTCCCTTTATACTGTTGTGCGTTTCTCTTGTATAATGTTGTTATGTGAATGTTATGGGCTTTCACTTGTATAAAAGGAACATTAATAATTACTTGGTTGCGAAACACAAACTAAGTAGGATAATTGGTTAGGCGTAGTCTACAATCGTAAGTATTGGGGAAAGGAAAACTGTTGGTAGTGCCACACCTCGCTATAAGTGGTTGAAAGACTACCGCAGGTGTAGGGGCGTGACACTAGAGGTCGGAGATGGTGATGAGACTCACATTTATTTTACTTGTTTCTTCCTACACTATGGGCGTATGGGTGACGGCTCTAGAGATTTGAACACGGGTGGGACAGCGACAAATCGATTCCAAACACCAAAACTCCAGGGGCCGGAGATGGTGATGGGACTTGCATTTATTTTGCTTGTTTCTTCCTAAACTATGGGTGTATGGGTGACGCCTCCAAAGATTTGAACACGGGTGGGACAGCTACAAATCGATTCCAAACACCAAAACTCCAGAGGTCAAAAATGGTGATGGCACTTGCATTTATTTTGCTTGTTTCTTCCTACACTATGTCAATACTTAATAATTATATAGTGAATTGTTTTTTAAATACAAAAAGCGATTGATTTTTTTAATATTATTATGTATGTGTGACAATAAAAAAAATCCAAATTTATTATTTAAAATAAAACATTTCAAAATTTTTTAACTTTTTAGGATGACTTTATCATCTTAAAACATGTTATTAAAAACTTTAAAAATTTAATTCTACGTTATTATAAAATTTAAATGTAGTGATATGTATATGAAATGTAAACTACAGCCCCAAAAACAGTTACAGTTGTGTGTATGTAATATAAACTGTTAACCGACAGTTATAGCTATATGTGTCTGAAATATCAACTATCAACACAGTTAATTTATTAAAAAGTTTAATATCTTATCTAAATTCAAATATTTTATACGCTTCTTTGTTTTTTCTCCTAGGGTTTTTCATGAATGGCTAAACAATTAACGAATAGAACTTTGCCAGTAATATAACATTAATTTACATTGCTCGGTCTGTACGTTGAAAATTCTTCGATTTTAATCCATGCACGGTGGATTGATTTCACTCATTCGGCGAGCTATTGTGTGGTAATATTGCCTGAAGTGAGCATTTCCGATCAAAACAAAACATATGTTTTGTCTTCATCTTTGCAGCAATGTGACCCTGAAAACAAATTTAGGCTGCCTTCTACCCGGAAAGACTACATGGAACTTGAAATTGAAATAAGTTTGGTGATTTAATAAATTTTTAAATACATTGTAAATGGTTCATGAAAATTTTATTGTGAAAGCAATACCATAGGTGTATTTATATACCATATGTGTAAATTTTATTGTGAAAGCAATACCATAGGTGTATTTATATACCATATGTGTATTTATATGGGTGATTTATATTAAAGAAAAAATGACATATTATTTTGGGAAATATATATGATAGAAAGTTTATATTGAGGAAAAAATGATATATTATTTTGGGAATTATATATAGGATAGAGAGTTTTTATATTGGCAAGTATAAAATATAAACTCAAAGTTAATAAAAGAAATATGATTGAGCGATTTATATTGAGGAAAAAATGACATATTATATTAGGGGATATATAGGGGATAGAGAGTTTTTATATTAGCAAGTATAAAAAATAAGCTCAAAATTAATAAAAAAATAAAAAAAATATTAATGAAAAGATAGATACCTATAATATCTAATAAAATAATTTTTTTAAATTGAAAACATATATTAAATTTATATTGATAAAAAATTAATAATTTCTGATAAATGATTTAATATGTCGTATATTATGCCATAAATTTATTGATAAAACCCCGCCCCATAAAACTAAAATGGATGTGGATTCCAAACACAACCTCTTTATAGCTCAAACACTCTGAGTGATGTGCTTCTATTAAACTTATTTCTCACAAGCTGTCACTGCAAGTGCTTTGCTGCCTTCACATTCTTCAACCTCTCAGACAAATTTACTTAAATCCCGGTTCTCTTAATGCATCAAGCAATCAAACTTGTCCCTGTGCTACTTTCTCGAACTGAACGCTCACAACATTCTTCATTGCCTTCTCGACGTATTAAATTTAAGGGACACTGAAATCATGTTATGTACTTCACAGTTTAAAAATACACAAGGTCAAGTGACATCATGTATTAAGTCAATAATAGTAGGCGATACTCACGTGATAGGATCTAATTTAAAAAATGCTATCCTTAAAAAGCAACCATCAAAATTTTCGTAGAACAAACCAAACCAATTAATTAATTGCAGAGAATCTTGACTCTATCCGAAAGATAATTAATTAATGCTTTACTTCAATATAAGAATAGCATTTTATTAATATGAGGGAGGGAAAAGGCAAATGAATATCAGAAAGGAAATAATATATAAATTGAGTTGTATCCCAAATACAACAACACAATGTACTTTGATGCATCACAAGACCCTATAAATTTGGTAGTATGTTTTATTTATCTCTATCTCATAGATCACCAAACACTCGTGGTTATGGTATGTTTGTGAAGTCATCATCTAGTAAAATAAATTTATAGATTTCTAATTCCTAATTTTTATATATAATTTGAAAGGAATGTGCTGTCGATGCACATCATAAACGAGGAACGACATTCTGCTTTTTATGAACATTATAAACGACGAATGACTTCATGCTTTTGTAGACGTGTACATATCTCACACTTTAGAGTACACCTGTCTTTTCAAAATGTATAATAAAGCAAAGAGAGCACTATGAAATAGCAAGCCAAGAATCTTAAATAGAAAAGAGGAATGTCTTTAATAAACTTAAAAGCAAAGTTCTATAATTGCATCAAGACACGGCATATCTGCAGGTGGGTTTCTAAGATATTTTGTAACTTATATTTTAAAGATTAAAAAAAGATATTTGTAAACTTATAGTTTAAAGATTTAAAAAAATCAATTTAGTTATCATATTTTGAACTGCATTGTATAAGAAAATATGAAGATAATATGTGAGTGAAATTTATTTATTTAAAAATTAATATAAAATAATATAATTATATTAAGGGATGTATTTCAGAGATTAATATAAAAGATGTGTAATTTTTTCTGTGTTTAGTATTTAATAAAATAAATTCCAAATAAAAAAATAGTGTCCATTATATTAAAAACATAAATAAATACGAGTAATTCTTAAGTGTATTTTTTAGGAAAATTTTCTCTTAGTTTGCTGATCTAGTTTGTTTTGAGAATCTTGGGAGAGATTCATTGAAATCACAAGTTTAAGAAGCGAATTTTTCACAATTTAAGTGCCTTATAAGTTTTTTAGGGTGTTTTTAGGGCATTGAATCCATATATGTAGTCAAAAAAACCAGTTTAATCAACACTAATCAGAATTTGGCCACAAGCTTTTTTGTCATATTCTAGCTAGAAATCCTTTGGAAACTCCAAACAGTAGCTACATGAATATACATATTTGGTTACTTTTAATTAAAAGATTATAAAAGATCAATAATGTCATGGTCACTTCTCTATGGAGATCTGCAATTGCTTCAATGTTTAATTTCTAGTTGACAAATTCTTTTCTAAAATAAAAATAAAATATACTCTAATAAATAAATAAAAAATAATGTACACTATAATAAAAACAGAAACCTTGA
>APFE031333882.1:12832-74695 GCA_000404065.3 Pinus taeda | reverse complement strand
GACACACAACTTTTGTAAGAACTTTGTATCTTATTTATTAGAATTTATAATATATTAGAATCTATATTATTTAGATATGCACTTTTATACTTTGAGTTGCAATACAACAATAATATGGAATTATATTGTAAAATCATGGAACATATGGCTTACTTTGTAAATCGCGGAACATATGCAGTTTGCTTAGGTGAAATTTACCTTTTTATAAAATACAACCTATAATCTAAAATCATAGAACATAAGCAATTTTTTTATGATAAAATAAATTTATTTTTGTGTGAAAATGTACTATGTAATGTAAAATCGTGAAATATAAGTAGTTTACGATGAAATTATCTTTGTATATAAATAAAATAGTTTATATGACTGTTTATTGTATTATAATCATTTTACTTTTTTGGTCAAGGTATAAATCAAATTAAGATATAATTTTAGCTTTAGTTTAATTAGTTGGAGGAATTGTTTGGAAAGTTATGAAAATTTAAGTTATATTTAGAGAAAATCAGGCAAAGATTTTTATAAATCCAAGTTACAGTTGTTAAACTTCAAAATTTTAGGTGATTTAGAGGTTTTTGATGGTGCTGAATCCATTTCTACCATCAAAAACACGATTCAAACATTGCCTTTACAAAATTTAAACAAAAAAATGGGAAATTCCGATTACTTTTAACGAAGCAATTCCTCCACTCCGTAGACAACTCCGATAGTTTATGGTATTGATGAACCCTATAATGTGTGATGCTTTATTTTAAAAAATTTCTAATTCATGTTCATTGATCAATTGACTTTCAATAGACTTTTGTATTTTGACTAGTTATCGCTCATACCTTGCACGTAGGAGCAAATTTATATACCTCGTATATAGAAACAATTTTATATAAAAATAAATATTGTTGTTAATCGTATTATTATTTTTAGAAGATATAAATCAAATTAAAGTATAATTTAGAATAATTACTTAATAGTTTATGGAATTAATCAACCCCTAATGTGTGATGCTTTATTTTTTTAAAATTCTAATTGATGTCTATTGATCGATTGACTTTTGTATTTTGACTAGTTATCTCTCATACCTTGTACATAGGAACAAATTTATACCCGTAAGAACATGGTTCATATGTAAATTTGTTTTTCAATTATCTAGTATAATTATAAGTCGGTGAAGTGAAACTTGAGCTGCTCTGCATAGTAATAATTCTTTTCCGACATGTTAAATTTGATTTATACATATATTATTTAACTTGATTAGAGTGGATCCATTCTTTTAAAATGAGATCGAAACCCATAAGTTTATCGTTTCAAAATTAATGCAAATTGAAAGCATATTTATGAGCTGGAATATAACGACACATTAATTTAAATATTTCTCATTGACACGAGAGCATGGCGAGCTCATAATCTGGTTAAAATAAAATGAGTCGTTATTGGTAACCCTATATTAGTGTATATGTCAAAAAGTTTCCTTGGATATTACTGCAACCAACCATTTGTATGGTGAATTTTGTTTGATTCGCCGTGGTAGTTGGTAGGTAGATCATGAACAACTTGGTTGATAAACTCAATTCGCGTGGATAAGTTTTGAAGCTCATAAAAATCAAATTAATCAAGATTTCATATTGATTAATTTTTACTCATTCTCTCTTCAAAATGTCAGAATAAAAATAACTGTAATTATTAGATTCAAACATCTTATATGGTTTATTGAATACTTTCAAAATTTGAATCTTATAAATAAACTATCAGTTCAAGTTGGTAAAGTGTTTAGAAAAGGAGTTAGGATAAATAAATAACAATATAATTTAATAGAGTAATAACAAATTAATAAAGTTCATAACATATAACATTATTGATGGGTTTGAATATAATTGTATTATATTAAATTAATTTTATTGGAGTTTTTTGTTTGATATGATTTTATTAATTAGGTTTCATTAAATTTAATTAGATTTTTTTAATATATTAAAATAATATTATTTATGTATGAATTTTTATTGAAAATAGTTAAATTTGCTTGGGTTTGAATATAATTGTATTATATATAAATATATTTATGAGCTTTTGTCAGTTATAATGTTAATATTTATAGATGGATAACTTATATATTTTTTAATTTATAAATAATATAGTTTTTATTTAAAATATTTTATTTTGAGATTAGATGTAGTTTGCTTTAGTGACAATAATAACAATAATTACATATGACTAATAATAATTGACAATTGATTACATATTATTAAATGTAAATATTAACTCAATTGGAAATTTAATATTATAATTAAATTTATACTTATTTTTCTCTTAATCATAATTCCAATTAAATGTATAAATTTAAAGTTAATTATATTTAAATAAACATATAATATATAAATATAACACTTGCACAATTTGAAACTGGATGCAAATAGTGCAACGAGCACAAATAATATAATTTCAAAAGTTCACGGGATGTTACTAGAATGTTCACTTTCCTCATTTGTACAATAATGTGATGAGAAATTATGAGATGTTCACATAAATATTAAAATGTATAAGTGTTATTTTGGAGTTTTAGAATAAAATCTAAGGGATAATTTTTTTATTTTAGTTGAGTGTGTTTTGCAAAATTTTATATATGTTAATGGATTAATATATTGTTGTGAAGATTATTTATATATAATTTTTATGAGGTGTAAATTTTTTTAAAATGTAAAATAGGATAAAAGGTTTACATATTAAGAATTTTGATTTTGTTTATATGTGTGTGATATTTTCTTATTTAAAGAGCATTTTGAATAAATGGTTTTAGTAGTTTGAATTTTTTTTTTCGTATTTGGATTGTGTAGATATTTTTGTTGAATTTTTGATAAATTTGACACAAAATATAAGTGTAAAAGGCCGAAATGTAGAATAGTAAGACTATTTAGAATGTTTTAACCATAAGGTATGTGTATGTGTGAAAAATGGAGTCTGACCTTGAGAGATTGAACCCATGACCTCACAGCTAAAAAATGGAGAGCTTGACCTTGAGAGATTGAACCCATGACATCTCGGCTGGCTAAAAAATGGAGATCCTGACCCTGAGAGATTGAACCCATGATCTCTTAGCTAAAAAATGGAGAGCCTGACCCTGAGAGTTGAACCCATGACCTCTTGGCTCAAAAGTGGAACCTGACCTTGAGAGATTGAACCCATGACCTCTCGGCTCAAAAATGGAGCCTGACCCTGAGAGATTAAACCCATGACCTCTCAATAGGTAAGGTGCATTAACAACGAAAGATTGAACCCATGATGTCCATGAAATATTTGTACCAAGAAGATCCACCTGAGGAGATCACTTCCTAGCCACAGAGTTTGATCCCAAGAGTGTAAAGAGAATTGAACTCATGACCCCTTAATAAAGCAAATCTTATTTAACAATGGGGAGTCAAACCTAACCCTCAAAGTTATATATCTATATATATATATAGACATGGTTCACACTAAAATGTTTTTTTTGTTATTAATATCTTTTTAAAACATGTCAATATTACTTAACTTTGTGTTTGAAATAATTTATGTATGATCCACATTAAATATTTTATCATTATTAATATTTTTAAATGCAATATATCAATTTTATATTAAGAATTGAGTGAGTTGCACATATTCTTTTTATTAATAATTAATTAAATTTTTTTTATTGAAGTATTTTTTTGGTTAAATTCAAAAGTTATATTGCATATTAAAGAGATATTACATCACTAGTTTTTTACTTATTCTAATGGTTGTATTTCACTCGAGAAACTAGACCAATGGCGAAATAGTAAACTTTTAGTCCAAAAGTTTACAAAGACATCATAAAAAATTTTGATGTCAAAACTCACCATGATATAATAGATTTCTAGATAAGCCCAAGTGTACCATAAATTAATTGTAATGATGGAGTCGCAATGGGGGTGCCCCATTTCTACCCACATCCGATGTGCCCATAACTAGGATAAACTTTTCTTTCTATATCTATAAAGTTGAATTGAATTATATTTGTTAACATAGCTACACAAATAGTTTATTTAAATCTTATATTGAAATATGTTTAAAAAGTATAAGAATTATTAATTTTTTACTTTTGATAACTATATCCCTTTATATATATACATACATTTTTTATTTATGTTTGAAAGTGAGTATGAAATATTTATACATCTCTGTTAGGTGAATTGTAATATTGATCACAAAAAGAGTTGGATTATTCACATTTTATAATGTTTTTAATTAAAATTAACTAAATATGTAATTAAATTTTTATTTTTTTGTTATAATTCTTATTATATATATATATTAGAAAATATTTTATTTTTTGTTTTTAAAACGTATGTGCCAACTCCATTTTAAACATCGACAAAATCACACATAGCTCTCATATTATACACATCCACATAATTACACATGGCTCTCATATTATACACATTGACAAAATCACACATATTATACACATCCACAGAATCATAAGTCGCTCTCATATTATACAATATGTTTGTCAAAACAATAATATATAATCTACAAATTAAAGAAAATAAATAAATTTCAAAATTACTACTATTTTTTCATTAAGTGTTTTATTTACTCTAAAACATTTAATTCTTTCAATTCATCCATTCAAAAATAAATAAATAAAATTTATCATAATAAATATCCTAAAAAAACATGAAAACCATTTATCAAAATTCAAAAAAAATCCAAAGAAATATTATACCGTATTCAAATAAAATTAATAAATTCCTATTCAATTTATCATAAAATTTATATTATATACTTTAATCACCATTTAAAAATAAATAAATAAAATTTATCATATTAAATATTCTTATAAAAAAAGAAAACTCATTTATCCAAAAAAAATCCCAAGAAATATTATACCGTATTCCAATAAAGATTAATAAATTTCTATCCAATTTATCATAAAAATTTAATATATATACCTTAATCACCATTTCATTTTTATTGAAAATCCTTATAAGGTGATTGGCATCTTGTACCATTCTAATTCCAAATTAAATATGCTTTCCTTTTGAAAAATCCTCCCCACCATTCAAAGATTATGACATTGATAAAATCAAATCCTTGAGTTTTTCCTGAAGAGGCGCAAATATATTTTTTTGGTATAAGGACCATGCCTTTCTCCTCCTTATTCTTCATAGCTTTTTATAAAATTAAATAGGCTAAAATAAAGGTGTTTAATTTAATCATGTTATATCTATAATTTAGCTTCATATTCTTTTATTTCAACATTTTTAAATTTTATTAACCAATGGAAAGGTAGTACAAATCCATAAAATGGGTTTCTTCCTAGCTTTTTATAAAAATATATATGGTAAAATAAAGATGTTTATATTTTAATTTAATCATGTTATATCTATAATTTAGCTTCATATCCTTTTATTTCAACATTTTAAAATTTTATTAACCAAGGGAAAGGTAGTACAAATCCAGAAAATGGGTTTTTTAATTTTAATTAGTGTATCACCAAGTAAGGAAGAGAATGAGAATGTTAATTTGAGAGATTATGTTATTTAAAAATAATAGTTCCTTTAGATTGTTCATAAATAATTAATAAAGAATTCGTTCAACAATGCTATACGTTTAAATTCATTCATACACATATGGTTATTTTATCTCTAATTTAAATTAAATGATATTCCAATAGGTTAATTATATATGAAAACATGGTGGGAGGACATGAGGTAGGGATGTTGATATATACAAATAAATTCAAAGGACTTTTGGATTAGGAAGGCATTGAGTGTTATAGTTATGTCTTAAGATTTTTTATGGGTTATTAGTAAAACTTAATTAAAGTTTGAAAATAGTTAGTTTAGATTAAAATTAATAAGTCATAGTGCATGAAGCTGAAAGAATACATTGCATGTTTGCACATATGTTATGGTTAACGATCATTCTTATATCTAGACATTGAACTAACTTATCATGAATAATAAAGTTCCTCACCACAAGCTTTCAACACAATCATCTTTCTTATAAACATTCAAGGACAATGTCATGACAGTTTGACCCTAAATTGGCATTGAACATATACTTAGCTTAATATATTCCAATTAACATTAATTTAATGCCGATATGCTTCTACAATTATCATCCTCCATTTAAAGTTAATGTAATGCCCTTAAACCTTCTATTGAATATAGAAACCAAATGCTTTTGAATTGATCCAAATTCCATCCATTGCATAACCATTCAACATTGAAGTAAACTCTATAAAGAGTTACATATAGAAACTAACTTACATATTTTTAAATCAATCATATTCCATTATGTACAATCTCAATAACCTAACCTAGTTTGTTTGGAAACTATGAAACTTGCTATACTTAAATCAATATATTTAGGATCAAGTTATTAAAATTATTATTATTCGAGAAAAATGTAGAATTTACACTACTTGGTTTTTTTGGTGGGGGAGGAGGTTAAGATATATCCTCATTAATAAATATTACTTTGTTTTATCTCAATTATGTTGGTGGAACCTACACTTAATTAAGAGATACTATATGGAATCTACACTTAATCAAGAGATACTTCCATATAGTACAGACGAATGAAAAGATTCAATAGATGGATTGATTGAAATCACTTGCAACTTTTGTTACTATGTTTAATGTCATCTATATTCACCATATGATCTAAACCAATATATGATGATTAATTTTGCAATACTTAAAAAAACAAAGTGAAAAATATTAAAGCAATGGAAATGTCCAAAAGGGATTAGATAATAATTGGGAAAAATCAACATTTAATGTTATAACCTAAATTTTACATCATTGTGATTGAGGAAGCTCAATTATTATGTGTCATATGGTCAGATTCTAAAAGTCAAAATGTGAACAAAAGAGTCTACCAAACCAAACAAGAAGAAATCACATGTTTTGGAATGGCATCTCCAATCTATTATTACATGTTTTGGAATGGCATCTCCAATCTACTAGCCATGGGCATATTCCTTTCCATATGATAATTTTCCTATAATAATAGAAAAACCACTAAGTTTAATGTGCCAAATAACTAACCTTACATCCTCTGTTAGGAAAGATGCCATTTTATTTCACTAATAAATAAAAACAACAAACATACTAGCACCAAATAACTATGAAAATGACAAATAAATTATTTTTCATTGTGATGAGGAAAGAGGTCGAGTGGGGAGAAAAAACAATGGAGTGGACGTTTCATATCTATTGATGAGTCAAAGATAATATTTCAATAGATATGTTAAGAATCAATTCAAATATCAGTTATAATTGTGATTGAGCAAATAATATTGAATTCCTATGGGGTCTGAACTTTATACTTGTTTCATATATTTTATTTTCATTGTAGTTTCATTACATTGCAAAAGGATTTCAAGAATAAGGATCTTTTGGTACTAGCTATCCCCTGTAATGAAAATTTAACATGTGTGTGAATTTTTGAAAACATGGTTCAATGGGTCGCTTAAGGGAGGACTCGCTGTAATTAAGTAGTTGTAAATTTTGTAATTGTTGTTGGATCATCCCGGGTTTAAGATTTGGAGACAACAATTTTGAATTGGTTGTTAAATGTTGTAGTTTGCAAGAACATAACCATATCTAAGAAGCTAAAATACATTTGAGACACATAGATTGTCTTTTCAACTAGGGATATTAGCTTTCCATGAGTGGACTCAACAAACTTAAGAGGATGGACAGAAATATTCATGCATATAGGGACAAGTGGACAATCACAACTAACTAAATGTTTGTTTAAGGTTGATATTGTACGATGACCTAAGGGTGATGAATGACTAAGGATCAAAACCATGACTAGTGGAACAACTTTGTAAGACCCTTAATATAAGACTATTAATGATAACATTGAAATATTTTATAGATGTTGACCCTTTAAAAATAAATAGCATAATGATACCAAATTGTACCTTTAGTTCTAACGCACAATGATTTTGTGGAACATGTTATGTAAATAAACAAGAAATTAAAAAGGGCATGAACTTTGGGACTCTAATAGGTCAAAAATTCAAGACGTGTGCATCAAACCAAATATAAATTCCTAGCAACATGGAGGATTTTTTTCTCAGAGGTTGTATGCCTCTAGTAGTGAATTGTTTGCTTCATTATTCTCGGGGAGGTAAAAAAGGATTAATTTCAATGTCCAATGGCACGGTGGATACCTAATTGTAAATGAAACAAATTTGAGTACATAGTGGTTGAGGTCTTGGAATAATTTCTATTGGTTTAAACTATCATCTCCTCTCTCTTGAAAATTTGGAGGACTATTAAGATGATACCCATAGTAATAAAGGGGATGTATCATTTTTTTGTCATTACTCAGATTAAGTAGAAATATTGGATGCCTACACCATATCATTGAATGATGGTGAAGGTGAGCATGGGAGTATAATGACTAGTAGTTGTTGACATTCCCTTTTATTGCACCCCATGTAAATGGCACTATGTACATATGTTTATGTAAATTATGTTAAAATGCAAAATATGATTCAGCTAGAGAAGTTGACATGGATTCAGATATTTGAAGAGAGGATATTTCTTATGACGTGATTAACCCAAGCCACTTAATTTATTTTCAATCTACCTATCCTATAACGAATTATATGGTCTGCATAATAGAAAGTGAAGTTGAGCATGGGTTATCTAAGTGAAGGATGAGGCCCATTTTTTTCCCATTCTCGTGGGACATGTTGGAAAAAAGTCAACATGCAAAGAGAAGACAAGAGAAAAAGGAAACATGGAAAAAGAGAAGGGAACACAAAGAAACATAATGCAGGAGAAGCGACAAGCGATGAGGAAGTGGAATGTGAGGAGAATGTGCATGAATGGAACTGCTCGAACAACGATAGAAAGAGAAGGAAAGTATCAAGCCACAACTCTATAATTGGGACAATGTTCCCTGTCATTTTATTGAGGCCATTGTTTTCCTATGTTGGTTTCTCAGTGAAGGATTGTTCGAGATTTGATTCACTGAGTGCTTGTTGAGTAAGATAACAAACCTTTAAGTGCTTACTGGAAAGCTGATAAAATAGTTAGACATTGCTGAATGGGATGATAAACCACTCGGTCTCTTGTTGGAAGGTGGATAAACCACTAGACAATTAAGTTGGGCAATTGTGCTTCTTGTTGAAAAGGTTTGATAAAATACAAAGTGCTTGCTCAGGAAGGTGATAAGCCATTTGGTGTTGCCAAGTAAGTTGATAAACCACTTGGAAAATGGACAGACTCCTACAATGCTTAACTTGAAAATCTAGTTGATAAACCACCTATATAGTGTAATCATTCCCCTCGAACTGAGCAGTACTTCACTAAGCCTTGGGTGAATCCTTGTGATTAATTTTAGTGATACAGAGAGTAATTGTGGTTCTTATTGTCAGAGATAAATTGATAAACCACCTAGACAATGGAATCCTCCTATTGTTTGTTAATTTGACTAAATATTGGTTTCAAATTCCCTCGAGAAAATCACTCCTTAAATTCTAAATACAGCTTGGGATTGGTCAACTACAAGAAATATTATAGTGTAGTTGGCCTATCGTTGGGTGGAGAATTGAAGTCCCTCCTTCAGTTGCAATCCATTCAAGTTGAACATATAAGTATAGTTACTTGTATCCATTTTACTATGGATGATGGACAACGTCTAATATGTTATATAAAAGTGTATGTATCAACACTACCTATTGAGGAAGGATGGTATGTTTATATGTTAATAATGAATGCTTTGTTTATATGTTTTCATGGTTATGTTGAACTTATGGATCTCTTTGTTTGCTATTGTTCTCATAAACTACAGAGTTACTTACATGAATATGCATGGTTGATTTATTTGTCTTAGCTAACCTGTTGTAATATGTGATTTTAGTTATCTGATATGTTATGAATATCATGGCTCACTACCTTTTTTAATATTGTAAGAAATCCCTCATGATAAGGAGGAAATGTAAGGGTTGTGTGATGCTGAAAAATATGTTAAATCTAATACTTAATTGTTTTAAGATCAATAAGAGAATTTTTTGGTTATGTGCATTGGTATAATGTTACAATGTCTTGAGCTTCACAGAGCTAGCATATTATGTGAGTTTCCTGTGAAATATGGCTATTGGATCCATTTATTAACTTTATTTAGTATCTCATATAAGGAAGTTATGTTAGTACCATTAACATTATTATGGGCTTGGTATATATCTTGGGGAATCAATGTCCAGATATGGGCTTTTGTTCTTGGAAATTAATGTGTTGGACATTTCCCTATCTCAAGGAAATTCTAGTAAATCTTTGTTTTTCCTTCCTATAATTTTGGTAGTAATTTGCACTTGTATTCATGGTTATATGGTTCTTGGATGAACCATGTATCCAGTCCAAATATCTTTTCAACCCCGCAATTCCTATACATCAAGATATGTAAGGGAAGTAGATGTATCTATTAGTCTAGGCATACAACTAGTCACCGCATGTGCACAATTGAAAAGAGTCAAATGTGAGATGGTGCATATTTTCATAGTAAATTAGTGTGTAAGCGATATCTAGTATTGTTCCCTCCATTGGGAAAAAAACACTTACGCAAAGCCAAATTTCCAAAATTGAATGAAGCATCAAATAATTTGGGCATCCAAAGGGAAAAGACATGATCGCTTCAAAATTATTTTAGATTTAAGTTCAATCATATTTTCTTGGGAAATATAGTTTAGAATTGGATATATGGGGTTTTATGGATCATTTGAAGGTTTTTGTATTTGGGTTGGATACTATTACGTTGCCCAAAGTGCTAGTGTATTTAGGGTCATGCAGTCCACTTTAATCATGCCTTGTATCTGAATAATGAAGGAGGGTTGGGGGGGTGGATATTTTATTTTGTGCTTAGATACATCCAGTGATCTGGGCATCTAGGTGGACAAAATGCATCAAATTTTTCTCACTCATGCACATTTAAATTGAGCTAGATTCATTTGTAAATTTTAGCCATTTGGAGGTGGGCCCATAGTGGTGGCCCATAGGCAAAAGCCATGGATATGTAATTATATGGAAGTTGCAAGCATTAAATAAATCCATAGATATAGGGTTTGTGTCAGCAAAGGATAACTATTGACGTCCTGAATTTCTAGAGAATTGGATTTAGCGTAGATTTGATGCATTAACATAAATGGTCATGCTCAATGAGATCTACAAGTGCAGGTCAATGTGGCAACACAATTAGGATAAAATAAAGACCATGTGGCTACTATGTAGCATGCATAGGTAATGTGGAACTATTTGGGGTGTTGTGGTAGGGCCATGTGGGTCACACATACATGCCATATGGAGGTCCCTAATAATGTGGTAAAATTTAATTAATCAAGCTTCAAGATTCCACGGGTAAAGTGGAACTATTTGGGGTGAAGTTGCATGGTGGCATGGGTCACATGTGGATGCCACATGGAGGTCCCTGGTGATGTGGTGCAATTTAATTGGTCAAACTTCAAATGGGCATAAATTTCAATCCAAGAGTCGAATTGAGGTAAAATTTATATTTTCAAAAAGTAATTGACAAGTTAAACGTGATGGTAATATCAAAAATTAATTCCAAAAAATTTGGAGAAGGGAGATTTTTGTTATCCCATCTTTATAATATACCTTGGAGTTCATGTTTATTAAGTAACACCTCCCATTGCCCGAGTAGGTACAATGGGGTGGGAGGGAGTGTTATAGTGTGGTATTAGAGCGCCTAGGTTTAGCACTCAAATTGAATGGCCTAGAAATATAATGTTGGAAATTTTGTTAAGAATGACAAAGAATAGTGATGGTTAATTGCTATACACATACACACACACACACACAAATGTATTAATTTTTAGTCATAACTTATGTGATTGTTGGCTTAACAAGTTGTTGATATATTATTTTTTTTTTCTAATTGGCATACTAACCTATGATTTGATGTTTCAGTGAGTTTCATATCAACATGATTATTGCAAACATGCCAAGGTTATGGGAATTATTTCTAATTGTCTCTTGATAAAATAACAATAACGTGTGTGTAACATCACATAAGAAGACACGAAGGTACAACAAGAGAATACAAGAAATGAGTAGCATACTGGTGTAGTGTAGCATTGATAGATCCCAACATTATCAAGAAGAAGACTCAATTATGAAGAGGAAGGAGGGAAAATCCCTTGATTGGATATATACCATTAGAAGTTTAAGTGATGAGTTGAGTTCAGAAGTTGTAAGGAAGACAATAAAAAGATTGTCAAGGATTAGGAGAAGCAAGTAGAAGTGAATGTAGTAATATTACACAACTTATTAGATATACAAAGACATAAGAAACAAGAGCTTGGTTCTAGCTACTTAAGCAGGAACAAATCCAAGAAAATTTCATTAGGATTATGGGAGTATGGATTGTAAGCCAATGGAGTAGAAGGAAATAAGTTAAAAAAGAGACATAGAAAAGCAAGAAAAAATACAGTGAGAGGGAGGCTTCCACTCAACAATCTAGAGAGAACAACAAACAATCATGACCACTTATCTAGTGTGCAACTAGGAGGCTCCACCAAAAGCGAAGGAATGAGAAAAACTTAATATTAGAGAAATTCAAAAAGGAAAAACCATGTACCTTCAATGGAGAAGTTAATAAGACCGAAGAATCATAAGCTTGGATATTGGGAATGAAGAAATACTAGGTGGATCAAAATACACCATGTAGGATTAATTTTACCATATTAAAATCACGTTCACCATAGGAAATAATTTAGTAAACCATTTTGTTAAATTATTTTTTATTAAAATAAAAAAACCCCATGAGAATAATTGAATACATCATTATTTCTTTAATTTTCTCTAGAAATAATTATTAAATCATTATTTGATCATTCTTAACACATTTGACTAAATCACCTTGGAATAATTAAACAAGTCACTATTTATTTATTATTCCTTATTCTTATTTTTGGACTAATTGCTAAACCATTATTTAATAATTATTTCAAATTCACGTTTTTCTTAATCCTTTCAAAGTGATTAATAAATCATTTTATTAATTACTTACTTCAACCATTTTTTAAATAAATATATTTGACCATTTTGAATATATTTTCTCTCTCCAAAATATATAATAAAGTATTCCTAATGGTTAGATTTTGATTTGGTCAATAATATTTTATTATTTTTCAAATCCTAATTTAGCTTAATACTTTGTTATAAATAAGAGGGTTTTTTATTTGAGTTGACTCAACTCCCAGATTTGACCAAGATCTTTTGCTTTCATGATGTGATTAGAATTGCATTTAAAATAGCATAAAGGAGCATATATGCATGTTTTAAAGAATAAGGAACATGACAAGAATCAGCAACATAAGACACAAGATGTTGATAACGGAGTTTGTCCAGGAGGGACTACGTCTCCGGGCCCCAGTGTCAAGATGGTGTAGGCCGCTACATTAAGCGCTGGAAAGAGTGATGATGTACATGCATGTGTTTTCTCTATCATACAAGGAACATGCCCTCACGTAGGAGTGGCTCCAAGAGATGTTCCGTTGCAGGAACTCTCATTCAAAAAAAGAACTCCTATCAGCATGACATGATTTCATGTATGTTAATAATGAGTATCCCGCCAATATGGAATCAAAGGGATCTCAATTCAAACATACATGATGGCACATGAGTATCCCGTCAACATGGTAACAAAGGGATCTCAATCAAAACATGACAATAAGTACATATCACTTCAAGAAAAAAATAAGATCCCACATCAAACATCAAACAGGGATCTCTACAACTTAATGCATCTCAAGCAAAGAGACGAAGAAGTACATGATCACACTGCATATACCTCACATCAAGGAGTTATTTGAAGAAGAGGATGATAAATTGTTGGATCTAGCTGCACCATCAATCTCGTGGCATTGAATTTCATGGAAATCACTGCTCGGACATTGAATGCTAACACCTGCACTCCACTTTGAAAATTGGCTGAAAAATGAAATGATCAAATGAAAAATCTAATTACACCATGAGGTTTGTGGTGTCGAGTAGTGTAAAATCGACTGTCAAATTTCTGAATTCTAACAAAGTGAAAACCCGAGGCTACAAGAATCTTTTAGATTCCCCCTAGATTCCTCAAATATTCCCTCTTCTAGGTCATCTGAAGATCTACTACTTAGATGAAAATTATGTCTACGCCATCAGATTTGTGTCGCTAAGAGGTGTAGGATAGACATAAAGTTTGTCCAATTTGGACACTAGAAAAATTCTCCCTCCTGAAAATTTGGCCCCATCATGGTTCCGCCTACCTCTTTTCCAGGGTCATGGTTCCACCTACATAATTAATTAATAATCACCTCGAAATCTGTGCCACATTCTACCTCAAATTCTGTGCTCAGGGTGGATCCCCTCTGCACTGTCGCGCCTCTATTCTGTCTCTCTCCCATTCAGTGCTTCGTTCTTCTCCCATTGTCGCACTATGTAAGAGGGTTTAAGTACAAATTGTAGGGCAGACTTTACCAAGTGTACCCACTTGGCATGTTGGTTGGTGGGCAATAATTATAGGTTTGTTTTTGGTGGAGGTTCTAGGTTCCAAACCTGCTCCCACCTATTTTAATATGGCACACATTTATGGTTTGATATGGAACCATTTTATGGTTTGGTTGATTGAATGGGGCCACTGCATGGTGGTAGGCCTGCCCACATGGCCGATACAAGTTCAATACCTTCTAGCCTCCATAAAGTGTTGTATTAAACATGGTGGTTGGGTGGTTGGGGTGTGGGTCGGATCCACTAGAGGTGGCCCTCCCACCCCATACATAATATATATTATAGTTGTGTTGTTGGTTAGGGCTAGCGGGGGTCATGGTCCATTGGCCTATTTAATACAAATTTTGTTATATGGGTTGGGGGCTGCGAGAGTCACGGCTTGTTAGCCATTTTAATAAAAAAAAATGTTTATAATATAATGTTGGGTCCGGTGGAGGTGGCAAGGGTCATGGCCGGCCACCTATATTAATATTTCGTTTGTTTTCTTTTTTATAAGAATAGCCATATTTTTTTTAATTTGTCTAATATAAGGGATATTAGACAAATTAAAGAGGCAACAATTTCTCCTGCTCTTGGGAGCTATGTTTCATGCCCCAGGGTTTGTCAAATTGTAGGACACTTAAACCTAGCCCATAGTGCAACTTTGACCAAAATTGTGATTGTCTTTTTCTCCCTCTTACGAGCTTGGATTTGAGTGTCATTTGCACCATTAGAATCGAGACGATGAGCATTTCGATCTAGTGCTAGTTTGGGAGTGATCTAACCACTTTGAATTTTGACCCTCTCTAAGCCCTGTTGGACTTCAGCCTGTGTCTGGAGCCACCTGGATTAGTTTTCCATTCATTCTTCACCATGATCATTATCATCGTCACCACTATTGTCTTATTTCATTTTAGCTCTCACTTGAATTATTTCTTTTGGGTTTTCTACATATTGAGAGAGAGAAACAGATCGGTTAAGCACAAGGACATCAAAGGACCCATCCCACGAAGGGGGATTTTTTAGATCCATGTTGTAAATTCTCTCCATCAAGTGTTTTCTAATAAAAATATTATTCTTTCAAATCTTCTATTGGGTTCTTACATTAGTTATTTCTTGTTTTTCTATGTTTTGGGCTACATATGATCTTTTTACTTTAGGGTTTTCTTATTTTGTCATGAGAGATCTGAAGTGTAAATAGCCATATCTTATTATTAGAATCACTTGTCACGAGTGACTTAAGTGAATGATTTTGGGTACACATACTAAGAATTTTCATACTAACAAATGACGACTCCACTAGAGTAGTAATTCAAATCCTTGGTGATTGTCATTTAAGTGTTCTTTAGTGTTTTTCAAACTGTTTATACTCTTAATTTCTATTTTTAGATCCAATTTGTTTTCTAGAAAAGCTTTTGGTTTTTGTTGGTTTTTCGCACCTTTCTGCAGGTCATGGTTACTAGCCAAGGAAGAGACAAAACAATCTGGGTGAAATATATCGAGCAAGAGTTGCGAGAGAAAAACACACTTTTAGGCCTATTTTTAGCATTCCAACACACTTTTTAAGTCAGAATATGCACTCTGTCACTTTTCATAAAATTTTCATAATTTTTCATATTTGTCAAATTTGTATTATGTGCACTAGGAAAGGTTTCTATTCTTTCCTAAAAAACTGCTATGCATAGATTCTCTTATTACTTTCTCATTGAGGAAGAAAAAAACCCCTAGGGTTTAGAGTTTACCTCCATCATTTAGGAAGAGATTTGCTAAGTTGGGGAGTCTAGGGTACAACACTTTCAACTACTAATTTCTAGGGTTTTGTCTATTGTTTTACAAACCTCTTGGATAGGTTTCTTCATCATTATACTCCCTTTATAGTTTAGTGTTTCCTTGCTCCTTAGGATACCCTTGAGTGTCCTAGGTTTTTGGAGCTTCTTGCCTATCCTTTGCAGCATTTTTCACCTCTAATTCTTGTTGTTTGTCTGCACCATTTACAAAAGATTAGTGCCTTTAGATCATAGTCCCTTAGACATTATATCCTTTTGCCATTTATGTTTCTTTTAGCAGCTTGGTTTCCACCTCTTTTTTAGCTGCTTGATAGCCTTATTGGGTGGGGGTTTGTGTGCTTGGATTTGTTTGTCATTTTATTGTCCATTTTCATCATTATTTATTGTTTTTTAGCACTTTATTTTCAAGATCACATGTAATCATAAAACTTGCTCTATTAATTCATTCACTTGACACATCATTTTCACATACACACACCCTAAGCGAACATGAGCTTGGTTATCACTACCAATCCAAGACTTGAAACACCACACCTTAATAATTCAACACATATAGATTAAGCCCACTTGGTCACTAGGGCCAAACAATTTGTGTAGTTAGGTGTAGGATCAGTGGGATAAGATTCCAATAACACCCATTGATAACTTACATTGAGATATAGAAGTTGACAAATTAGGGAACTTAAAATCCTTCACCATCCCATGGTCCAAAGTTGGAGTGTGTTAGAAACTTGATTTAGAGGGGGTTAGGCTAGGTCATCATGTGAGTGGTTCTCCTTGAGGCTACTTGATGTAGGAGCATGAGACTTGGAGGGAAAAGACTTCAAACTTATTCCAAAAATACAAAAAAATCTACAAGCAAAGGAGTGGGATCCTTTAGCCATCAATTTCCATGTTTTTCTAGTTTAGCATAGAGATAGAATCTAGGAATAAATTATGATGTAGTAAGTGTTGGTTAGCTAAACCATAGTGGAGGTTCTCGAGCATAATACCTCACTGAACATATAGGATTAGTTAAGCATAGTGGAGGTTCTCAAGGAGGATGTCTCACAGAACTGATAGTTGCAATAAATTAAGCCTCTATTTTAGGATTTGGTTGTTAACACGAACCAATATATATGTAATTTGGATGCTATTGTAAAGGGATTTGGACCACATGCTTTTATCACATATTTCTCAAAGGAAGAAGAGAATTTCTCTATGTATTGGTCGATTCCAGTGGCATTGAGACCTTCAAAACCCTTCTTATGCATCTGAACACCTGTTTTCTTGTTTAAATCTGGTATTTATACATATGTTTGGCTTCGCGCAACGTTTTTCTTTTAAGTCTTTATAACAGTGATTCAGTCTTATTTTCCAACTAATGCTTCGATTGAATCCTGTTGGAGTGTGTTTTCTTCACATCGGCGTGTCGTGTTTCCTTTTTGTGTATTTTTAGTTCCACAGGCAAAACTCTGGTTTACATTGGAAAACCATGAAAAACTTAGTCGGAATGGAGTTCCAGACTTGAAATTATATGAAATATGATCGATACCCTTATTGGGTCTGCAACCAATATCGCATCTCAGTGTTTGAGCGGAGAGAGACTAGCCCTTTGAAGTGTCGAAGTCTGAAGTGTGAGTTTCGGATCCAAAACACTATAAGGGAGGTTTCATAACATATTGGGTCCATAGGGCTTGTCGCATCACAAGCCTTTGACGGGAAGATATTAGCGAGTGTGTATTGGAATCGCGAATTGTGGTTGCTGATAACACTACAGTGTTATCGCATTGGAAAGGGCCGTTATGTTATTGTTCCGTTCCATGGGAACTGCCGATAGTGATTGCCGAAGTGTTATTCCATTTTATGGAGGAAGGACCCCGCCGATAGTGTATTTGTGTATCAATGCTTCCCTTTGAAAAAATCCCCACCAATAGTGCAAATTGTGTGTTAACACATCCCTTTGGGAAAATCCCGCCGATAGTGTATTTCCATGTGAAATAGCACTACGACAATAAAACTTCCCGATAGTGAATTTCCATGTATAATCACATTATAGCCATTTGAAATTGCTGACAGTGTATTTTATACACAATTTCATTCCTTCCATTCAAAAACCCCTCTGATAGTGTATTTCGTAATTCTCATAAATTTCAACTCCGATAGAGGAAAAGAGGCTTTGTTGTGTAAATTGTTCCCAATAACAAGGGTTGGGGTGATTTAGGGAAAAAGAGTGGTGATAGTGGCCAAAAAGAGAAATTTATGAACAGTTAGTCTAAAATAGATGACTGATACTCTGATGGAGGAAGAAGAAGGATTTCAACTAGAATTAGAGGAAATTATATCAGGATTAGGGCATTTGTCTATATCACCTGCACCCAGGCCACAACTACCCAACCCGTGGCAAGGAATCTAGTGAAGTGGTTGATCACCAAGAAGATCAAGACTTGACCACCCTATTAGACGAAGGTAACCATAGTGACCAATCATAGGAAAACACCTTATAGGACTGACTATGGGTAGCAAATGGTTCTGTACCCTACCTTTCTCTAGATAACTCTACTTGTGGGGATTGTATTTCTTCAAGTAAGAAGTATTTTGGAAGGCCACCTGAAATAGTAGATTGGGACTTGTTTGAGGAGTTAGATCACCTATAGGATAGAGGTCATTTTATTTGATAGGACATGTTTTCTTGAATTAGAGCAGCATATTAATATAGTTACACTTGACACCACTGCACTAGGTGTTTAGTTGTTTTTTGTTGCTCTTTTTATCCTATTATCACCTTGTAGTCTATTAATTAATCTTTTTCTCGACATCATTGTACCCCCTATGAATTTTTCGTGGAGACTTCGTGAGCTTCACCCCCAGTTTCCTTTAGGACATCTTACTTCTCCCCATCGAGTTAGAGTTCATCCTCCTAGTCCTCCATTGAGTCCTCATTTTGAATCGGGTTCTATTGACTACTCTAGTTCTTCCTTTGGTTCCATGTCTTCCCAACCTCATACTATCACCATGTCAGGCACCAACGTGGGTGCAGGAAAACAAGGTGGTAACCAAGGTAACCCCACAAGTGTAACCTCTGTTGGTATGGTCACTAACCTCACATTGCTCCCCTATAAGGCTAGTTTGATCCTTTCTGATTTCAACCAGCTCATCAACGATCCTCTTCTCCATGATCCCAGTTAACCTGTTATACCTACCAAGCTTCCTTCTGACATCCCTAAGTTCGAGGGTAATCATGGAGAAGATCTGAAAATTCATGTTCACTCATTTCATATGTGGTGCTCATATAATTCCATCACTGAAGACTCCATTGTCTTTGTGTGTTCCAACTCACACTCACTGGGCTACTTCCAAGTGGTATATGGACCAATTGAATGCCTCCCATTCTACCTTTTTTACTCTAGCCAAATATTTTTATTTCATACTTCCAATTATCCCTTTGATATGACACCGGTATTGAACTCTTGACCTCTTTTAGTCAAACTTTTTCCACCCTCCTATCTGACCATGTTTAAGAATAGCACAAAAGCAGGAGCATGTATATGGCTCCTGAATTTGAAGACTGTGTCTATATGGATTGGTTCCTTAAAACTCTTTTGCCCCCCATTGGTAAATATGTCACCTCCCACTTCCCTCAATCTGACGAAGAAGCGTTCCAAGTAGCCTTGAAATATTACTTGATCTATGCACAATCATGATGTGTTTATACTATCCTTCCTAGTTTTCCTTAGCCTGGTGTTGCTAATGCACTAGAGGCATCTCATTTTGTTGATGGTATCTTTGGATCTATCTCACACCCTCAACCTCCACTATATCCTCAATCTCACATGAGTTATGGTCAACCCCAGGGAGGACTAGTTCCACTTACACCTATCCCCCTCCTTCTACTTCCCATGGCAACACTTACCAAGTTTCAAGTATGTCATATGCACATCCCCATCTGCCTCAGTTGATTCTAGGTCTAACTGTCACTTCACCTAGTTATCCCAATGTTACAGCCAATGCTTTCTATTCATATGAACCTCCTAGTGCTTTATCCCCACTAGCACCACCACCCCAACCTCCCATGCCTCCTCCACCTCTACCACAACAATAACCACCTCCTCAAGGTGAAGTGTATTCTCAGTAGAGTGCAACCAATCGCCCCAACCCCAAGAGTATGAATAAGGGGAAGGGTAACCGAAACTAGCCATCTCAAGGTAATCGGGGAAATCAAGAGCCACCACCTAATGACCTTCAGGGTGACCAACCTAATCCCACAACCCAACAATAGGGTGAACAACCCAAGAAAAACAAGGCTCTTCGAATGAATAAATCATGTGCCTGTTGCAAAGTGTTTTTCCATTATACTCAAAAGTGTCCCCTTTTACCTCAGATGTGTTAAGCATGGGAAGCTCAAGCAACTCCTTTTAGAGGACCTTAGCCCATTGCTCCACCTCCTCCCCCTCTTACTTCATAACAACTGATTGTTCTCACAAATCATTTTACCCATCAGGGATATATAGTTTCCCAACTCACACAAGGTAATGCAACTCCTTAACCTTCACCATTTAGCCACAATGATTACCAAATCCTCAGGATCAATTCTGACAAAGTCAACACTGAACAAGTCAACCTTCAAACTCAGTCATGCCAATATGAAAATCCCCCTGCCAAGTCAGTGACTGATCACCCACCCAAATTTTCCATTGAGCCCTTTTCTTCACCAAATGGCACCTTACAGATCCCTCTACCTAAAGTTCAGGTTCCCCCCAAGATCCTCAAAGGTCCATTATGTCAAAACTTTGCTTCTTCTAAAGTCGCCCATACATATAGCATAGTATATGACTTCGCATAGTCTCATGTTTCCATGTCAATGTGGGAAGTCCTCCATACATGCCCATACCAAATTAAATATCTACTATATGATTTAGATGTTGTGGATCTCTCTGGAAATTGTCTTATTGTCTTTAACGTTGAAAAAGCAGAACATCCGCCCCTTCCTTCCTTAGTTTCCTTTCAAATAATAGCCTCCATAAAGAATGCCATGGCCGAGCGGTGTATCATACATGAATGCACCTCCACTTGTGTGATGGTCGCTAATGTTTGGAAGTAACTTGGTTCCCCTAACCTGTCCCCATCCACAATTACTCTTCATCTTTTGGGATGATAATCTCTCGTAGCCCCTTAGTTTATATCTCAATTGTCATATCACTATTGTCGGTAAGACTATCTTAATTGATATTGAATTCATTAATGCCCCATTAGATTATAACATCTTGTTGGGTCATAGTTAAACCTATGACATGTATGTTGTCACATCCACTATCTTTCGCAAGATGTTATTTCCTCGTAATGGAAAGATAGTCAATATCAATTAGCTGAACTATTATGACCCTCGGTCTCAAACATCTCCTCAGACCACTATTTCATCAATGACTAGCAATAATGCTATCACTTCCCTTACTAATGTGTCTCCTAGAGTATATAGAGATTCCACTAGTCTTGGGGCTTATTATGGCCCACCACTTATTCCTTCTGAGCCTAGCCCGTCCAAATTTTGCATGCTTTAGGCATCATGGGCTGCCCACAAGCAATCTAATACGCCTTCGCAACTGCCATCCCCTCTACAACCTCATGCTCCTAAATCCACCCTGTCTTCACGTACAATTCCTCCAAGTCCATTCCCTTCTATAGGTATCTCTCCTGACTCTTTTCAGCCCAAAATTGTTCCCCCAAGTCTTGACCATCCAGGAACAATCCCCCCAGGTCATTAACATTTATGTTAGATACCTTTCTTATTCCCTCCACTTGGAATATTTTCTATGCTTGTTATGGCTACGTTGAGTTTACCTAACATTACCTTGGGGATCCTAGTATGGTACATTGATCCTCCCACAAACACTCCTCCTAATCAACTCAAAACTTACACCGCTTTGGCCCCAGTTCAACTTGTTGTTCCTACCACATCCTTTCCTCCAGTTCCGCAACAACCTCAAGAGGAAGGTAATCTTGTTTCTAAAACCTCTAGTGAGGGGGGAAAAGCCTAACATTAGGGCAATTTTGAAGTCTAAAATGGGCCTCCTACGAAAAATGTACAACCAAAATAAAATTTATAGAACTAATAGGATTCAAGATGATGATGTCAACCATGGGGATGATTCACCATTTTTGGAGTAAAAAAGTAAAAAGATTATTCAAATAATTTCATGATGTTTTCCATGGTCTTATTGTGAAATTCTCTGACTCGATCCCGCCATTGTTGAACATCACATCGATACTTGGCCCAATGCCATTCATGTCTAACAAAAGCAAAGGCCTATCCATCCTTCCATGTGTGATGTTATCAAAGACGAAATCAATAAGCTCAAGCAGGCTGGTTTTATTTACCATGTTGAATACACCACGAGGGTGGCCAATCATGTTCCCATCCTAAAGAAGAAAGGCACCATTCATGTCCACACGAAATTTCAATATTTGAACAAATCTTGTCCCAAAGACAACTTTCCCACACCTTTCATAGACCAAATCATTAATGCGTGTGCAGAGCATGAGATTCTTTCGTTTATGGATGGATTCTTCGAATATAACCAGATACATATCCGTCATGCTGATCAACTTAAAACCGCCTTAACTAGTCCGTCGGGAACTTTTTCTTATAAGGTCATGCCTTTTGGTTTAACGAATGTTGGGGCCACTTTTCAGTGTGCCATGTCATATTTTTTTCATGACTTGGCTCACATTATCCTTGCGTATCTAGATGATCTCACTGTTCATTCCAAGCTTCACTCACAACACCTTCATGATTTGTGTACCATCTTCCTTCGATGTCGCAAGTATAACATTCACCTAAATCCCCTTAAGTGTGTCTTTTATGTTCTTGTCAGCTGACTATTGGGCTTCATTGTGTCCAAAGATGACATCACTATTAACCCTCGTACCCTTTGCCAGTTACAAAGCCTACAAGGTAAAGCCAACTACCTTCATCGGTTTGTTCCTAACTATACTACCACTACTCATGGATTTTTTTAAACTCCTTTGACATAAAAATCCATTCATTTTGGATGACCAAGCTCAACAATATTTTGATACCCTCAAATGTGCTCTCACTTCCACTATCTTGATTATCCCACCTAACTTCGAAAGGGACTTCATCTTGTATATCTCAGCTTCCACCTATTTGGTTGTCAGGGTCCTAATTCGAGAAGACGGTTTTGGAAATGAGCATGTCATCTATTATGTCAGTAAGAACCTTAATGGTACCCCTGTGTCCTATTCCCATGAAGAAACATCAATTTTGGATGTTGTGTTCTCCATTCAAAAGCTTCGTCATTATATCAATACATGTACCACCAAAGTTGTGACTAATTCAGACCCCATGGCCTTCCTGTTGAGTGAATGGATCATCAATGGGAAGTATGCTCATTGGATTGTTACCTTTCAATAATTCGATATCAAATTTGTCACACCCAAGAGTAAGAAACGTTTAGCCCTTGTTGAACTAATTTACGAATTTCCTATTGGCACACCAGATCTGTCGGTGAATGATGATCTTCTACACAAATAATTTTTCTCCATAACCTTGGATTATCCTTGGTATGGAAACATCCTCACCTATTTACAAACCCAAAAATTGCACCCCAGCTTACTCGTGATGGTCAATGATTCATTCAACATCAATCCCCTTGCTATCTTCCAATCGGTGACGATATTTATCATCGGGGTTTTGATAGTGGCCTCTGTCATTGTCTCACCCATGCTGAAGTTGAAAAAGTTCTCAATACCTTTCATAGTCGTGCTTGTGGTGGTCATCTCTTTGGAATGGCCATTGCCCAGAAAATCATGTATGTTGCATACTTTCGGACTTCTCTCTTTAGCGATTGCATTGAAGAAGTCAAACACTGTCCCAATTGTCAATTATATGCCCCTAAGGCTTGAGCTCCACCTACTCCCCTCCAGCCTATCATCACAACTGGTTCTTTTTGTAAATAGGATATTTAATCTATGGAGTGTTGACCCCCATCTATTAATAACCATGAGTATATTATTTTAAATATTTCACCAAATGGGTTGAAGCCATACCCACTTTCAATAACATCGCAACTACTACAACCTTATTCTTTTTAACCATGTTATCACTTGATTTGGGGTTCTAAAGAAATTGGCTTCTGACCATGGGCGACAATTTGAACATGATATCCAGCATGAGATATCCTCTCTATTTGGCTTTTAACACCAATATTCATTGTCTTATTACCCCCAAAGAAATTGAAAAGCTGAAGTTGTTAATAAAATTCTCCAAACTATGATTCAACAGTTAGTGAATAAACACAAGACCAACTAGCACCTTATGCTCTTCCTTGCGTTATGGGTCTATAGAACCTCTCTAAAAACTAGCATTAGGTTTACTCCTTTCAACCTTGTTTTTTGACAGGAGGTATTCTTACTGATTGAGTGTGAAATACCCTCCCTTCATGTTACTATTGAGCTTCTCTAGGACACCCAACCTTTAGAACAAAGACTCATAATGCTTATGTGTGCCAATGAAGATTGTTGTGTCGCATTGCAAACCATTAAAGTGGCTAAAAAGTGCACCAAAGTTCAGTATGACCATAAAGTCTACCCTCATTGCTTTCACGAAGGCAACCTTGTTCTCATCAATGACCAAGCTCATGTGTCTTGGGGAATGGGAAGTTTGAACCATTATGGCTAAGTCCTTACATCATTTGTAAGCGTTTGGGAAAGGGATCATATCTTTTAGAGGGTCCAAATGGTGAAATCATACCTAACTCTCACAATGCACTCTACTTAAAGACATTTACCCATAGCATTTCCCATCAAAAAGCATGTCCTTTGTTCTTTTTACATTTAGGTAGCTTACATTCCCCATCATCTCATTTGTTGTGTTCTTGAGTCTTTTAGATCGATCGGCATCCATACCACATATCAGTTATGCTGATGGTGTGATTCACTTCTTTAGGAATCTAGCCTCAAAAAAATGGGCCATTTTCACCCCTTGGAATTTGTTAGTTCACTCCAACAGTGTCTCCATTGGACCTGCCACCAACTACCAAGCTGAATATGACGCAGTGATAGGTTTATTAGCTGATTCCCTTGATCATCACATGTAGGTACCATTGAAAATATCATTCTATATTGGAATTTATCACATGCATAAACAATAGGACATCCATAACATAAACAAATGATGAACACAATCGTCACAAAAGATGCATAACCATATTATGTATCATAATATCTAACATATAGTGTTTGGAGTCCATTACTCTAAATACATCTGACATGCCCATAGAATGTTACAACAAAATCAAAAATAGGGCCCCACATGTCCCTATTCCTAATCACTACCATCTAGAGGATCCCGGGCCAACGACTCCATTCCACCCACCCGCAAGTCTCGAACTTCCTAACCAAGCATAACTACATGCCTCGTGATACCTTGTCATTCTGAGGGAAGCCCAGTGAACTCATCCTTATACTAATCTTCTAGCTTAGAAAATCTTTTCTCTATCACCCCAGTGAATAGAATTTTAAACCTATGGCGAATATCCTCCAGTAGTGTATCATTATTTTCTCTCTGTCGTGATGTTGAACCTCTCTGTTCTACTACCCCAGGTGTTGCAGTTCACCCTGCATATCCTACCGGCCTCACTGGTGTTATACATGCATACCACAAGTTTGGAAATCAGTGCCACATACATATATTTTCTAAAATTTACATGCAACCAAAATATAGTAACTATTACTTACCATCTGGACCCCATGCTCGTCCTAGAGGTAGTGGTATATCAAGATGTCCCTAAAAGTTCATTCCACTATATGGATAATCATCTATGTACAGTGGCATTTTGGCCCAATGACCAAAGAACTTAGGTCGAAACACCTATATGACTCCCCCTCGTCCACCTTGTCGTAGTAGTTACCCCTAGCGGCACATCCTCGGCTCATGTGGGCCCCCATCACAAATCTGCACATGTGGAAAGATGGTCAGATCTTCTCAATGAAGAATGAGCATACAACTGTCCCAAATGAATAGTTATCATTGGTTTGTTGCTTGCATAGGCCCATCTATCGTTTCAATCATGACAGCATCATCTGGGCTGATCAAAGTGGCTATCGAAAGAAGTAGTTATCAAAGAGGGCTCAGGAAAGGCTTAAAAATAAAGTTCTTGGATTAGGATGAAACCAGGGTCGAATCGATGAGCTCATCACAATATTTTCAACAATGCAAATAGAACCTCAATCCGACTTTGTATGTAAAAGTTATGGCCAGTCAATTTTTTGGTCAACTGGGTCCCTTGGCTAAAGTTAGCGGAGCACCAACAGCCCAGTGAAATCTAATGAAACTGTTAAATTTGTCGGAAATTAGCGAGGCAACAATTTATCACTTTCTAGCGATGGTTTTTGGTGGCCAAAACTAGCGAAATTGTTCCCTACTTAATTTTTTTGACGACCCAAAAATTTTGGCCAACAATTCTTCTAAGAAGGCAGACTTAAAAATTAATGCCAAGTTTTTTCATTTAAACTCATTTGCCACAAGGGAATAGGGGCACGAAACCCAATGCAGATGTGGAACCCTGAGCGGGAACAAAAACTGAGGAGAAGAACCTTGATGCAAGGGAATATGAAAAGAATCTAAAAGATTCCCTAAATGGCAAGTTTTGATAGTTTCAAAACCGGGCTGACTTTATAGTCATTTTACTGAGTTTTTCGCAAGGAGCATAGTTGTGAAGTCAGATTTATCATTTGAGTAGTAGATCTTCAGTCAACTTGCAGAGTGGAATCTTTGTAGAATCATGAGGAATCTAAAAGATTCCCTAAGGGCCAAATTTTGACACTTTCAGCACTTTATACTCATTTTTTCACAAGGAGCACAGTGGTGAAGTTAGATTTTTCATATGAGTAGTAGAATTCCAGTCAACTAGCGAGAAATAATCTTTGGGGAATATTTAAGATTCCCAAGGGTTTACATTTTTCCTGAAGCATAAATGGGTCGAGTTTATAGTCATTTGACACAATTTTGCACCAAGAATTCAATGATGCAGTCCATTTATTTAGTATAGGTGTGTCTTTTCAGGCCATCCTTGTAAATGGAGGTATAAGGTGTCTTTTGTACATGAATGTAATTTGATTTTTGCTAAATATTAATGAAAGCAACCTTCCCACTTTGAGTAGAGCCTGAAGACGTAGCCCACACTAGGTGAACTCTGTTATCAACTTGTTGTGTCTTTGCTTCTCATGGTTTCCTTTCACTTATGTTTATGTTATGTGTATGCATTTTATGGTTACATGCTCTTTTACATGTGATTTTGAATGCATCAATGAAGTAAGAAGATCCAAATCAAGTTTGGTATTAGAGTGGGCCTTCTATTGACATGAATTGCAAGTGTATGATAACTAGGGGAAAGCTCCAAAGAGGTGAAGGAAAACTTAATTCCTTTGATCCAAAAGTGGGGCATGCAACACGAAGAAGGAAAATGGCAGATGAAGATGCTCGATTGGAGGAAGAGTGAAACTATCGCAAGGCCTTCTACGTCATTGCAGAAAAAGTGGGCAAACTATTTGCAGAGTATGAGAAGGCAATGGTGAAAATAGAGAAGAAGGAAGGACCATATGATCATGCCTCAGTGAATCATGAAGGAGGATGAGGAGAGCCTCATGAATGTCCCTCTCCATCTTCCAGTGAAATTTCTTCTTCTTTCTCTTCTCGTCATTCTAGAGGTAGAAAAACTCATAAAAAGCCCATTTTCAAGATGGATTTAAAGTTTGATATATTTGTGTTTAGTGGAGAATCTAATGCAGAAAAGCTAGATAAATGGATCAGACAGGTTGAAGTATAATGCCACATATAACAAATCAAACAGGATGAAGCCTAGATCTAGCTAGCATCCCTTCGGTTGAGCTACACTGCTCTTGTCTGGTGGGAAGGTAAGTTGTAGAAAGGTGGTAAGAGTAGTTGTAAACTTCTTTCATCTTGGGTTGAGTTTGTTTCTATTTTAAGGGGACAATTTTACCCATTGGGTTACAAACAAAAGGCCATGATGGAATGGAAATGTTTGAAGCGAAGTAATGGTCAAATTTTTCAGAATTTTATAGAGGAGTTCAAGAAACAAACATTAGCATTAAATGTTCCACTAGACAATTTTGAGATGTTGATGAAATATATTGGCTCTTTGCATAGTTATTTTCATCATTCATTGTTATTATTTAAAGCTAAAACACTTGATAAAGCTAGTATGAAGGTTGTACATCTTGAAAGAAGGGGAAAGCATGAGCAAGAAGACTACACAAAGAGCACAACAACAGCTAAGAGAAAGGAAGCAAAGCCCTCTTGTACTCATTGTGAGAAAGAAGGACATTATGAGGAACATTGCTAGAAGCTGCATCTAGAATTGAGGCCTAAGAGCAATGACAAAAAAGAAAAGAAGAACACAGTTGCAACTGTGCAACAATACCAAGAATCAGAATAAGAGGATGATGAAAAGATCACAGTTGCAAGATTCACAAGTGTTGGACCAATTGACCTAGGATCATAATTAGGTGATGAAATGAATTTTGTAGCTCTTGGGATTGCAGAAGGTGGACATATTGGCTTAAGTATTGAATTAGGGAATGAGGCAAGGATTTCGACAGAAATTGTGCCAAAGGTGAGAAAGGAACCAAACACTACATGGCTCCAAGAACTCAAAGAGATCAACCAAATAATTCAAGCAGAGACTCTTGAACTAAAGAAACTCCTACAAAAGTAGAGGGGGAGAAGCAAAGGTTGTAGCATCAATTAAGAGAAAAGGAGGAGGCCTTGGAAAAGTTGCAAAATAACAAGCCTAAGGTAAAAAGTGATTCTTCAATTTCATGTTCTTTCTATGATGATTATTTCACTACTTTTGAGAAACATACTATAGGAATTGGATCAAAATTGTTGAAGAAAATGGGGTATCAAGGAAAGGGCCTTGACATTAATGGCCAAGGCATTACGAATCCATTGAAGTCGAGGAATTACCTAGTTATGTAGGACTTGTATATGTTAGAAAAGAGGTTGGGGAATGCTCCAAGATAGCCAGTGACCAACCAATGATAGATGATGAGAGCACTTCATCACATTCCAGTGATAGTGAGGATTCCACGTGCACTTATCAGAGGCATGCCAGGAATAAGAATTCCAAGATGATTCAGAAAGTTTGGAGGAGAAAGAATCATTGTAGTTACTGAAACAAGGATGGAAATTAGAGAGCCACATGTCAAATACTTCATGCCCAAACACACCTATGAAGAAACCAATTGATGAAGATGTTCAACAAGTGAATCAACCATAGGGAGATGACCCATTCACTTTGTTGAGTGAGAGATGGTTTTATTAGATATAGTAGTTTGTCATATTATTATAAATCATATGTTGTGAAATGATTGTAAAAGTGATGATGTGTTTTCCATCACTTATGAAAGCAACATAATGATGTTTTGACCTCTTTTTATTAATATTTGAGGTATTAATTTGTATTATGATGTACACCTGACCAAAGAGTGTGTTGTATAAAATCTTGGCAAGTATGGGGATTATTGGGTCATGATTGGTCATTTAATTGAACATGTAGTTCAAAAATATTGTACGACAGGTTTACAGAGGATGTAGGTGTTGGCTCATCACCTATGTCTTTGAAGAACAAAGGTGAAGGAGAAGCAACTGTGGCTTGTCAGTGCACTTGTTATGTAGACAAGGGAACATAACAGATTGAAGATTATGTTCATGATTTTAAAGGACCAAAAGCTCCTCAATGGAGGAGGAATGATCCGAGTGGCTCCCAAAACACCTAGTGATCAAAGAGGGCTTAAGAAAGGCTCAAAAATCAAGTTCTTGGATTACAATGAGACTAGGGTCGTATCAATGACCTCAACACAATATTTCCAACGGTGCAAACAACTCCTCAATTCGACATCATATGAAAAAGTTATGGCCAGTCAAATTTTTGGTCAACTAGGCCCCTTGGCTAAAGTTAACGAGCACTAACTAAATTTAGAAGCCCGGCTAAATCTGGTGAAACTACTAAATTTGGCAGAAATTAACGAGGCAAAAATTTGGCGCTTTGCAGTGATGGTTTTCGGCAGCCAAAAATGGTGAAATTATTGCCTCCTTAATTTTTCCAGTGATTCCAAAATTTCGGCCAATGAATTTTGTCCATACCTTTTTAGAATAAAAAAATTAACAAAAAAAAATTAAAATTGGCCAATGGCCCAAAAAATTAATACTGCAGACTTAAAAATTAATTCCAAGTTTTTTTATTTAAACTCATATTTGCCATAAGGGAACAGGGGCACGGAACCCAATGCAGAGGTGGAAGCCTAAGAGGGCACAGAAACTGAGGAGAGGATCCTTGGCTTGAGGGAATATGCAAGGAATCTAAAATATTCCCTAAAGGCCAAATTTTGGTAGTTCTAGAACCAAACCAACTTTATACTCATTTTACTCAATTTTTCGCAAGGAGTGCATTGGTGAAGTCAGATTTCTAATCTATGTTTTAGATCTTCAGTCAACTTATAGAGAGGAATATTCATGGAATAATGAGGAATCTAAAAGATTCCCTAATGGCCAAATTTTGATAATTTTAGAATGAGGCCAACTTTATAGTCATTTTACTCAGGTTTTCCTAGCGAGTGTAGTGGTGAAGTCAGATTTGTCATATGAGTAGTAGAATTCTATTCAACCAACGAGAGTGAATATTTGGGGAATCTTTGAGATTCATGAGGGTCCATATTTTGATAAAAGAAGAAAGGGGTCGATTTTATAGTCATTTGACACAATTTTGCACCTAGAATTCAATGGTGTAGTCCATTTCTTCAGCAGAGGTGTGCATTTTTAGGCCATCCCCAGAAATGGAGGTATAAGGTGCCTTTTGTACATGCATCTAATTTGGTTTTTCTAAATATTAATGAAAGATGCCTCCCCACTTTCAGTAAAGCCTGGAGACATAGCCCAGACTGGGTAAACTTCGTTATCAACCTCCTGTGTCTTTGCTTCTCATGGTTTCCTTTCACTTATGCTTATGTTATGTGTATGCATTTTATGACTACATGCTCTTTTACATGTGATTCTGAATGCATCAATGAAGTAAAAAGATTTAGATCATGGGCCTGCTCATAGTAGGTCCCTGCCAAAACACTCTCTATAAGCATCACCTACCCCCCAATAATGTGATGAAAGGAATGACTACCCATGATCTGCATCACTGCTACAATTATAGCCCATATCTCGAGTCTGTCAAAGTCATGAATCTAGATGTTTGTACCCTTTGCACGAGCACTTAGTACATAGTGAGACTCCACAAACTCCCCTATATGCCTCCCATGAGGCAACACCTGATGTATCTCACCAATGACCATTAAGGGTGGCAATCCTGTCAAAAAGTATATGTCTTGGATAGTGAGCTCTATCCTACACCCCGGTACTACAAATGCCTCATGATATGGATCCCAATAACTCACAATCTTGGACAATAGTGGCTCAACAACCCTCATTAATGGTTTCCCTAATAACTTCAACAACCCATTTGCGTTAGAATCCATCTAACTGCTTGGTTCCCCTGAACCTCAACACGAAGAGAATCAAAATCTCGTTCTCATTATACCAGATTTAGCTTTACCATACCTGTAAATACCATTATGTTTTTTCAGATTAGATTCAAAAGCATCCACTCCTCATTCTTATCTTCAAATCAATAGAGATCCCGATGCCTGCTTTTCCCTTTAGCGCAAAAAGCAATTTTTTCCATCAAAACTGCATTGGACACACTTTTTTCCTAGTTTCTACATTCCAGAATGTAGAGAAGGGGAAAATAGGTGCATTGCAACCATGAGGAAAGGAAAGGGTTTCTCCCATTGAGCTGAGGCCTGAATCTCAAAGTTTAATCCACCAAAATTGATGAGTAAAGTTAGGCCACCTACCTGAAAATCACAAATCCAAATTTTGATGGTTGGTTTATCTACTACGATCTCCTCAATATTTAGAGCCTTCTCCTCCTCTCCAAATTCTCCAACAACTCACTATGAAAATGAATAGGATTTGGGGGCAAGAAGCCCTTTTATAGGAAAAACCCTAGATTTTCCATCACCCATTGTGACCAAACCATAACTTAGCTTGATGAACCGTTAGCACCATTGGAAATCTCTCACCAAGTTCTATAATGGGTATATTTTTCTTTTTGGTAATTTAACACTTCACCAAGAAGCCATTTTTCCACGAGCTCTCACATTGTTGCTTATTCAAATCAAAGTTCTTCATATGATCCACCTGTACTGAGGTACCACTTTAACTTTGCATAGGCCAACTTAGGTGTCAATTTTCATCATAAGTAACCTTTTTTACTCATCTTTTTACGGTCTTGTTTGGGCCTCCCCTCATGTGGCAGTATCATCAAGTCACCTTATTCAGAGCATCACACATGAGTCACACTTTCATATATGGATTATGTTCTGAGTTCCCTTGAGTCTTGTTACAATATTTCATCCACATTTGCATCACATTCATCCCATTGTGCTCATATTTGGACTTCGATTATATTGTTTTTCCTTTGAAAAGCCTTCATTGAGTAATTGACTATCCACTCTGGAATCGAGTTAGTCACTGCTAGGTCAACCATGCATATCATGCTATGAAAAGAGAAGTCGTCAATCCACCTATCATCTTGTATCCTTCCATCGTCATCATTGGTGTCATTCCATCAATCACATTGCTATGATGCTCATGCATTTATTGAGGAATCCTCATTACCTCACCTCTAGGGGGGCCTATTTTGTCGATTTCAACACATTTATTCTAGGAGAGTGGTCTAGAGGGCAGTGTACCCTGGTTCTAGCTCTCATCATTTTTTGGTGCCTCAGATAAAGAAAATAGAACCATCATTTCCCTTTGACTTCATTGTTTCTCACGTGCTTAACTCCAGCTCATTATTGTGCAATCAATAATCATACACTTGATGATCCAGTGATCTAGCAGATTATACCAGAATTTCCCATGTGTGTGTGAGATGTTCTAGACCTCATGAGGGGTTGGCCCTTCAGGTAGACCCCCACATGCCTAGATGTCCGCAGGTCATAATCCAACCTCAGATGCAGTTCTGTAGATTTGGTCGGCTCCATTCCCGCTGCTTACAGTGCCCATGCCATGCATGTCTCATTCAGATGATTCATTCATATCTTTAGAACCCTTTCCTTTTCAGTAGGGATTCTTTGGTTGTGATTCCCCCTCACCATGTCATCTTGAGGGGAATTATGTATCATGTACTCAGATCAGTAGTTATTATTATATTCAGTCTTGGCCTCTATTTTCCAAGCTCATTATGTATATGGGACTCATTGTATTATTGTATAACATTCTGTCCCATTGATGCTATTGTATCATGTACTTTGTAGCTCACTCCAACATTGTTGGGCACACCATTATTATTTTTACTCAGTTATCTCAATGGGTATGGGTATGCCTCCCCCGCCTCATTTGGGATCATGTACTCCAAAATAAAAGGAGACTTATATTAGCTTAGTAGATCTTGCCCCCTCAATTCTTCCTTCCTTCCTTGCATTTCTTTAGTTCTATCTCTTTATCTCTCTCTCTGAAACCCCATTTGGTGTCCCATGGAAGTGTAACCTACAACGTAATTCTGTCATATGATTTTCTCCTGATGCTTGTATGTTGGGGGCCAATCTGTTATCACCTAAAAAATGATCACCTAGCCATTTATAATTAGGTGGATCAAAGTACACCATGTAGGATTAAGTTTACCATAGTAAAATCACTTTCACCATAGGAAATAATTTAGTAAACCATTTTTATTAAATTATTTCTTATTAAAATAAGAAAACTCCATGAGAATAATTGAATAAATCTTATTTATTTAATTTTCTCTAGAAATAGTTATTAAATAATTATTTGATAATTATTTCTTAACACATTTGACTAAATCACCTTGGAATAATTAAATAAGTCACTATTTATTTATTATTCCTTATTCTTATTTTTGGAATAATTGTTAAACTATTATTTAATAATTATTTCAAATTCACATTTTCCTTAATCTTTGCAAAGTGAATAATAAATCTTTTTTTTGTTAATTACTTCAATTTTTTCTGAATAAAGATATTTGACCATTTTGAATATGTTTTCCCTCTCCGAAAAATATAATAAAGTATTCCTAACGGTTAGATTTTGATTTGGTCAATGATATTCTATTGTTTTCCAGTTCCTAATTCAGATCAATGTTTTTTATAGATAATGGGGTTTTCCCTTCATTTTTCACCATGATCATTATCATCATCGCCACTATCATCTTATTGCATTTGATTTCCTACTTGAGTTATTTCTTTTGGGTTTACTACATATTGAGAGAGAGAAAGAGATCACTATAGCACAAGGACATCAAAGGACCCATCCCATGCAGGGGTATTATGTAGACCCATGTTGTAAATCCTCTCCGTTAGGTGTTTTCTAATAAAAATATTATTCAATCAAAGATTATATTGGGTTATTACATTGGCTATTTCTTGTTTTTCTATGTTTTGGGTTGCATGTGATCTTTTTACTGCAAGGTTTTCTTATTTTGTCATTACAGATCTGAAGTGTAAACAACCATATCTTCTTGTTAGGGTCACTTGTCACCAATGACTTAAGTGAAGAATTTTTGGTACACATACTAATAATTTTCATACTGACAGACGCCATGTCTACACCAGTTGACTTCAATATGTTACCTTTGAAGTCATATGATGTGTTAGTTAGCATGGACTAGATAGTGGCCCGTAAGAAAAAAATCCACTACTACAACAAGTCATTGGATATTCTCAACAATGAACGAGAGAGAGTGGCAATCTAGGGGATAATAAATCCTATGATTGTCAAGACAATATCAACATTTCAAATGAAAATATGTTATTGCAAAGGATATGACTTGTACATGGTGCAAGTTACTAGTGAATAAAAGATAACAAAAACAAAATGGAAGAGCACCCAATGTTAAGAAAATTTAGTGATGTGTTTCTGGAGGAAATACCAATATTACAACCTAGAAGAGTATTTGATTTTTCCATTGAATTATTTCCATGATCAATACCAGTCTCAAAATCCCCATCCTGCATGAGCACGTTGAAGCTGGTGGGGCTAAAATTACAATTAAAGGAAATGTTAGAGAAAGGGTATATGAGAACCAATGTGTCACCCTAGGGAGCCCCAAAATTATTTGTGGAAAAATAAATATGACATGTTGCAATTGTGCTTTGACTATTGGTAGATAAATAAATCCACAATAAAGAACATGTATCCTCTACCTAGGATTGATGACTTCTTTGATCAGCTAAGAGGGGTTGCAGTATTCTTGAAAGTCCATTTTAGATATGGGTACCATCAAGTTCATATTAAGGATGAATATTTCCATAGGATTGTTACACATTATTTTGTCACACTCATAAAAATTATGTTGTACCCCTATCCTTTGTCATTCAAAGCATAATTTCCATCAATCCTTGAATAATTTGAAAGAGAAACTCACTCAGGAAGATAATATTCTTATCCAAATACCTTTAAAACCCCTAATTTTAAAGGGTGTTGTAAGTGTGACCATATTTATCTGTGACGCTACTAGGATTCCACATTGTATCTAACTCTTAACCTGTGGCACTATTGCACTTTTCTAGTTCAAAAGGTTTGACATTGTTTTAACAAAGGTAAATATAAAGAGAATACAAGAAGCTTATATTATAGAAGCATCATGGATGACATATTCTTAGATCAATTTGGATCTGGTTTGACATCTCTACCTTATTTAATCTCAAGCTCCATCCCTTATCTCCTCCTATCCCCTCCCACTCCTACAAATAGAGCCATCTCTCATTGAGATGGCTAGTGAGAAAATCTTAAGAAGCTTTGTGAAACTCTATTGAAATTCTCATCTTTTGACCACCCAAATTTTGAAAGCAAGGCATTGGAATGAAGGACAATTGGGAAGAGATCTACAACATCAAGGCTAGTTTGTAACTTTTTATGTATTCTTAATACAATTACACTATTATTTCCCATAAATCATTGTTTAAGCATTGGAAATGTTTACTATTTGCTTCCTTGATCACTTATATAGGTTACACCATATTATCTTTGAACCATTTGTGCTTGGATGGTTTGGTTTGTCTTTCTTTCTTACTTGTAGGTTTTTTCATCTAAGAATTGAGGGCAAGACCAAGAGTTACAAAAAAATAGCAAGGACAAACATCAAGAAAAAGTTATGGATCTATCCTACTTCTATGTTTATTATTGATTTGATGTTTGATAAACCTAAGGAGAATTTATTGTCACTATTTTTTTTGTTATAGATCTAGCTTCCAGATCTAGGGAGATCTCCCTTGTCCGTAAGGGGGTTTTGTCTATCAATAAGATAAGCAACAATACTGGGGAACGATCCTATTGTTCAGATTCATTCTAGTTGTTTGAATCCATGTTTTCTTAAGTTTTCATGCTTTCTTAGTCAGTAGATAGGAAGATCTGACTCTCCAACCTTATATCCTTTTTAGATTTTGAAAATATTTAGATTTTTTCTTATTTCTCCCGCATTGTTTCACTTTCCTTTATAGTACCAGAGAAACATTGTCACACCTGGGAAAATTAATAACTATGAAACTATGTAACGATTGCAATGTAATATACTTGTAGCCTGCAAGACTATTAGAAAGGTAAAAAAGATTCTAAGGTTTTTCTTGATTTGATTTTGGATATGTTTTCTATGTGGTTTTTTACTTTTTTTACTATCTATTTGTAGTCTAAACTTTTCAGATCTAATCTTTTTTGTGTGTGTTTTTCAACTTTTTGTTTGAGTGTGTATTTGAAGTGTTCTTTAGATTCATGTTGATTTTTTGAGTGCATATTTTATTTTCATCTTTGTGCTTCATGATATTTTTCATCGTCATTTAATTCTTTCATCTTGTTTGAAAGGAAGGAAACAAAAATTGCATTTGAAGTTTTTTAGTGCATTTGGAAAGCAAATAAAAGAGGAAAAATCTTGCATTCTAGTTTGTAGGTGGAGTGTTTTTTAGCTTGCATTTTTAAGCAAAGTTGCAAATTTTAGAAAAATTTCCCCCTCACAACATGGGGGGTGGGAATCATGTATCCTATAGTTTCTTTGAATTGCATTCAAATAATAGTTCATATTTCTTGCATTGAATGTTACACTTGTTTCTTTGCTTAAAACTTCTTACTCCTTGTTGTAGCTAGAATTCATTGAAGTGAAAATATTGTAATACATTTCGTTGCATTGGAGATTTCAAGTCATGTTAAAACATCATTGGTTTCAAATCCATATTCCTATTATGTAAAAAAGAAACATAAAATTAATGCTTAATAAAATTGATTCAACATTTTTACATTTCTCTAGTAGCATGCCTACATTAATTTAGGTGAAGGGCCTTGGAATAGGCGGTGAGTTTAAACTTTCCAAGGATACAAAACAAACATTAAAACCTTGATTTAGGGGTTGAAACTCTATTTATTACATCACATTGTTTTGGAAGCTCCTCTCACAAAATATTTAAGCACAAGGCCACATTGGGCCCAACAAAGTAATATAAACCATGTCATTGGTCTTGGTGGCGTTAATTTACATGTATTACAAATCGTGTTGTAAAACAATTGGGGATCACTTGGGAGGACTACCCTCACTTTGAGGAACTTCATAGGGAGATTTCAGGTTTATTTCCTTACCCTTGCATGTACATCTGATTGTCGATTTTCCCCAAGGCCAAGTTGTTATAGGTGGTGACCTTAGTGGCTTTTATATTAGGGCTCATATATAGGGTGACGGTGAGGGGGATGTCCTTGATGTACGTGGGATAGACATTGGTTAAACTCACTCGAGAATCCTTGAAGGGTTATCTACTATATGTGATGATAATTTTGCCGAGGTTGGACCATTATGCAGGTAACCAACATAAAAATTCTACCCACTCTCTCTTTATCCACTTTTCATATTGATCTCATGATGTTGGATTTCATCACCAACTAGTGTGGTCACTATGGGAAGGTTTGTATGTTTTCTTCCTTAGATTTTACAGTATTTTTTATTTCTTATTATGGTTAGAAGACCTTAGGTTGTGTTAGCGTCATTCTTTTCATCCTGCCACCAGTTATCAAAAATCCTCTTTTCATATCATTTTAGGGGTCCGATTCAACAATTTTTTATCATTCCACTAGGTCATGCAAAAAATTTGTCAATGATGGTAGTCATAGTCCAAAAACATCACTCTTCCCTAAATGTGATTACTTGCTGGCATAGTTTCATATCTTGTTGACTGCACATCATCCATAAAGTTATTTTTATCATGCCATTTGTATCAGTCATCTTGAAATTCAGTCCTTCACGGTCTCATTAGGTCTTTAGGGTTTTTCAAGGTTTCATTAGGTCATTAGGGTTGCCAAGGTTCCATTCCAATGCATAAGACTATCAAGTAAAGGGTGATCAGATAACATCCCTTCAACATGTGAAGATGATTTGTAAAGAGAAATGCTTATTTCATCATGTAATTTTATGTCTTTCAAATGTAATAATTTCATGATCCCAAGTTGTTAACTCAGTGTTCCAAAGATGCCAGACCATCAAAAGATCAATTTTTCAAAGGAAATAGTCAAGTGAAAGGGTAAAGTTTCAAAGGGTTAAGTGCATGCCAAAGGGAGTTGTTTTTTCCCAAGGGTGTCCAAATCATCATTTTCCGCAAGCACTAAAACCTAATTTCCTCACTCATTGAGCTAGGGTTGGCTATGAAATTAGAGACATCTGAGTATATAAGGCATAAGGGAGGTAATTTCAGCAAGTATGAGGCCATTCCAACTCATACACATCATGTCTCCATCATGTTTCAATAAGTCATTCCAAGGGACAAATCATTTGCCACACATAGGGCCAGTTTTCCTTCAAACTATGTTTTATACCAAACAAGGCAGAATTCTGAAAATGTGAGAGATTTTTTTTTCCACAATAGGCCAAGGAAGAAAAACCTCCTTCACCTTTTACACAAGTGTCACAGTTTTAGAGAAATGTCAACAATATAGTTGCTACAAGAGAGTTGTTGCACTTCTGGAGTGAACTTGCTAAAATCAAGCTTTATCCTAGCTGGAGTGACCAAATGACTTTCGTGATGCATCAAATGATAACTAGACATAGATAGATTTCAAATGAGCTATCATTAGCTCAATTTGGAGTTGAGGAAGACCTCCAAAAGTTGACTAAAACAACACTTTGCATTTTGGCAGCCTCATTCTGCACATTTTGACCAGTCTTAGGTGATTGGGCTTTTGATAGGGCAAATGAGCTCCAAATTGAAAAATGCAAGCTTTTCTGGAACATAGACTCGACAATGTTTCCAATGAGATATCCTGAGCCCAATTTGGACATCAGGAAGGCAGTCAAAAGTGGACATGAAGTGGTGTTGCGCTTTTGGCAGGGTGGTGCTGTGCCTTTGGCAGGAGAGCTTAAAAGCCCTCAAACCCTCAAGGAAACTCTAAATTTCTCTCTCGTTCCATCATTAAAGTTAAGTGGACATCCCTCACCTTGGTTTTGATCTTAAAATCTAAATTATAAACATCATTTTCCATGTTTAATATCAAACCCTAAAATATTCCTAATGATGCTTAAACCCTAAATCCTCACTATTCATCCTAGCACCTAGCCCTACAGTTCTAAATTCCCCTATCCCTATTTACCTATCACCTTATCCCTTTTTTCCTTTACCCCTATTCCATACCATTCCCATTCCCTTTGTCCCTCTTCCCCAAGATCAAATTCTCAAGTCAACAAGCCCTCCCTCTCATTTCCTACCCCTCCATTCATTTCCTACTCACAAGCTCATCTCCCATCCCCTCATTACTTAAAAAACTTTCAGTAATTCCCTTCATACACCTCAACCTTGCAAGCATGGACCAAGAAGACTGAGACTATGAGGAGGAGGAAAACACAAGCAATGACACCTTAGCAGATAGAGCTAGGCAACAGAGGAAAACAAACAAAGGAGGAGGATAGACTTAGGTTGCTGGTTGAAGCTTCCTCAACTCATCAGATCACTTGATGATGGTGCTTCTCACCAATTTTGGGAAAATTTGGAGCAAATTTTGTCATCTGAAAATTTTGAAATTTAATACACAGGAAAACTGCCTATAAGCGACGCTGCGCTTTTCCTAGGGGCACCCATTGAAGAAACGGTTTGCATTTTTGGATTCAAAGCGATGAGGACATGCACCCTAGCAATTTTCCAAGTTTTTGGGGTAGAATTGGTCCACCAAAAGGTCAGAAAACACCCTAAAAATGACCTTTCTGCCACTTTTTGGACACACAGAAGTAGTCTTGGGAGAATCAAGTTTTGAGAGGTCAAATGAGATTCAAATGCCGAAATTCCAGGTGTTTTGGAAATTAGACTTGAACACATTTCCAATGAGATATCATGGGCTTAATTTGGATTATGGGAAGGCTTTCAAAAGGGACCTAAAAGTGGAAATATGCTTTTGGCTAGTGGCGTTGTGCTTTTGGCAGTTTTGCTCAGGGTTGTTATTTTTCTAGTTTTTTTACTGTAATCATGGATTTTCTCTCATGGTGGATGATTTAACATTGTAAATGATGACTTGGCATGTAATTATGATATATAAATAGTAATATAGGGTAGATTCATTGCTTTAGGAGTTAGTTTGAGCTCAAATGAATCAATTTTTCACTTTTAGAGGCAAGCTGTTGACATGCCTATATTCCTGTTTATTGTTCAGTATTGGTTAGATTAGCTCCTCATATTAGGGATTTGACCCATGAGGATGGGAGGATTTTGTGTTCATGTCTATATCTTCTTCTTCTTTCTCATTGTAAAGGGTTGGACTCAGCTAGATGCTCAGACCTTGATTGTACATCTTTTGTAAGCAGTTTGGCAAGAGATTAATAATAATTGTAGCTATTTTTATGGGATCCATGTGCTATGAGTTTTAGTACAGTTTCTCCTTCTATAATCATATGTTAATGTGTTTTTTATACTTCTTTAATCTTTTCATTACTTATAGTTTAATTTTTTCAAGTTTGATAGGCGGAATTCATTGCATCAGTGCTCTGCCTTGGGAAACCATTCACCATTTTATGTTTTCTGCTGTTTAGGAAGGATTCATGGTTTTCACATGCCCTTATTAGCTGCTCACCAATCTAAAATATCTCACCCCATCAAGCTATTGAGTGCTAAAGCCTATATCTACCTTTCCCCATTGAACATCATGTAATTCTGACCTAGTTCCCTAGACCTAAACTGTCCAGCTCCTCCTGATCCGGAAAAACCCCTTCAAAATCCAATAAAAACTTCGTGCTACTATACCTAGCTTAAAATACTTTTCCTGATCTATTCATCTTGTATGAGATCCTTACGGAGGGAGCCCTCTCTCGGCCTAGTACGACTAGCTACTTGGCTAAGCATGGTTTATGGTTACCCTGGCATTTCCTTCCTTCAGCCTAAGGTTTAATCTAGGTGATAACGTGTTGATTATAATGGAAAAAACTATGAAGTTTTCCAATCGGGGAAGCCCTTTTAATGGGGATCTTGGTCTTTTACCTTGCATTTGAAATATTGTTCCTCCTTACATGGCTATATTGTCCCTTACTAGATTCATGACAGGTTTACTAGTATGGTTATTTTCAAATACATTGATCCAAAAAACCAAAGCTAGTCCACCTCAACAAGACCATCCTCATGTTGACGCTTTTTACCTTCTTGGCCCATTGTGTCTTCTCCCCTTTCTTCTTCCTCACCTAGTGAAAGTCTTGCTACTAGTAACCAAGGAGATAAGAAGAAGAAGAAACGAAAGAATAAGAATAATAAAAATATGCAAGGGTGCAACCAAACTTTTTTTTAGTATTGATAATTTTTAGGAACCTTCCAACATACATTGCAAGCCCAAATTTCCTTGAAAGCTTTGTAAAGGTGACCACCTTCTTAATGATTACTTTGTGTTGGCATTATGGTATGAATGGTTGTTGCTAGCTAATTTTGGCATTGGTTTCATGATGGAAGCTAGCTCATGTTGACATTGATGTCAACCCTATGTAGTCTAACTAATGTATTGATGCCATTCTTATAGCATGGTGCAACTAGTTCAATTGACATTAAGATGATTGTGTTGGCATTGATGTCAACCCTATGATGTCACACATGATGGTTAGATGATGGCATTAATATAGTTAATGGTTCCTCATGTTCTAGTGATGGTTATGTTCCTATTCATGACTTGGTTCAAGAATTGGAGGATGACTTGTAACAATGGTGTGATGGAATGATGATGAGGCTCTAGAGATGCTACAATGTTATGTAGGTTCTGGAGGAAGTTTCATAGGTGTAGGAGGTTCAACAGATGCTAGAGATGATGGAAAAGCTTTAGAAGATTTACATTACTAGATGGAGGTCATTTGTTGTAGGATATTAGGCTTGTCATTTTGATCCTTTCTTAGGGACTTATTCTTAGTGTCATGATGTGAAATTGATTGTGGAAGATGAGCAAGATGTCCTTAGTATCCTCCTAAAGTTTGGTTAGAAGACACTAAGAGGAATAAAGAAAAATGATGACTAACATAGGTTGTCAATAGGCCACATAGTGCTACTATTATTGGCCATGGCATGGAGAAAAGAATTATAACACAGTCTAACAAAGTAAGGAAAGTGTTACTTTGTATTGAAGGGTTTTTCCTCTAGATTCCTCACGCACATCAAATGTATTTCGATATGAAAATTTCCAAAATATTTTATACTAACTGAAAAAGGTTGGGAATGCTTTGAAAAAGTCCTCCAATGAGGTGAACACCTTAAGTGCACAAGTAGTGGTGATAATGGCTTGATTTGGTCATATTTGTGCAGTCTTGATCCCAAGCCTAAAGTGGATTTTTCCCTAGTGTTTTATATACTTCATTTTGGAGTTTGGTGAGATTTATGAAGTTAGTATGTGAGTGAGAAGGCTACAGAGACGTAGAGGAATTTTTTAGACAATAATGATAGCTTGTGCATGAGTGTAAATGGAATCAGAATGAGTATATCTATTTGTTGAAGAATATTATTGACGCAGAGTTTCAAATTACAGATGAGAGGTGCAAAGAGTTGTATCATAATTTGTTGGTAAAGATGGAGAGCTTCGTATAGCTTCAAGTTTATGAATCTCACATTTGATTTGCAGGTTCTTCTAGTGCATTTGGAAAATAACCATTATGTTTTTATGTTATTGATTGTATTATGTTGTAAATATATTTTGGAGTGAGTGTTTGAGGTTATGGGTCAGTTGAGTTTTATTTTAGTTTTTAGTAATTATATTATTCAAATTTGATTCATTTATTGGAGCCACTATTTTTCTTGCGTAGAGAGCATATTTCTTGGGGAAATGTTTTATGATATTTGTCAAAGAGTCTTGTTGTTATAGATTGTATTGCAAACTGAATCAGAGTTGAGTAGAGTGTCTTGGATACAGTGTGAAAATATACAAAATGAGGTCACATAGTGTAGAGGAGAGGTGACTTCATGAGAGTGGAGCAGTGATTCTGTAGCATTGGTGAAAGGAACAACTTCTCAATCCAATGGTAGTTGGATAATCCAGTCAGAGTTGGGAGAGGATTGTTTATCATGGTGGCCTTCAATGAATGGTAGTCCATAGATCGATGTGAGAACATAGTCTTCTGATATGTTTAGTATAATTGAGTCTCCTAGTTGATGGGAGTAAAAAAATCTATGTAAAAGACCATTACTTGAAATAATAGAGACTCATAGTAGCACAATAGCAGTAAGGGTGGATTTTTTCCCGAAGAAGGGTTTCCCACTAGATATCTTATGTCTTCTTGTGTGGTTGGGTTTTGATGCATTGTTTATTGTTTTTCTCATGTTTATCTTGTTTTAGATGCTTATATAGTTTATGTGTATGAGATAATGTAATGTATTGTTGGTTAATATATGCATGATTCAATAGAGAAGTTTTAATTGGTAAAAATTGTTAGTAAGTCACACTATTGATTCAACCCCCCTCAGTAGTGCTCTTGTTATAAAATTATATATTATAGAGAAATGGAACACATAAGATATTGCGGAAACTTAAACAAAAAAAACACATAAAGAAAGAGCGACACAAATATATGTGGTTCACCCAATTTGCGCTACTTCCACAGAGAAACAAAAAGTCCTTCCTTGTATATTATCTAGTAAAATGAAGAGATACAACCTACAATAGATCCATTGTAATTTCATCTTCGCTCTCACATAGTCCCCTCTTCCTTTCTCACTCATAATAATAATCCAAGGCCAGAATAAAATTCCTCATATAAACCAAGGGTTTCCTTATAAGGAAAAAATCATAAGTTAACATAACTTTTATTGTCAGATCATTTTCCTAATAAACGACCCAGATTGACTACAAAATTACAATATTTTACAAGGAAAATTTTCATCTATTTTTAGCTTCAAGGGCACTATCCTTGAACCCACATCAAGGGTCCACTGGCCCCTGAACCTTCCTAGGTTATACGTCCGATTGAAGCAAATACCTTTGAATTAGGAAGATAATCAAGCTCACCACCCAACAATCTCCCACTTGGAGACTGATTATAGCAACTCCACTGTTACTTCACTTGCTAGACAATGATTCCACTTTGGATCTGGTTGTTTCTCATCTTCATCATCATACTTGAAGACCAATTGAAACTGAGCAGAATATTAGTTTTTCCTTGGTTACAACTTTTATAAACATATCTATAGGATTCTAGCTAATGTGTATCTTTTCCAGCTTCAACTATCCATCTTCCAACACTGACCATATGAAATGTTACTTGAGATATATATGTTTAGTCTTGGAGTGAAACATTGAATTCTCTGTAATATGAATGCCACTATGCCTATCACTTTATAACCTACCCATATCCTTCTTCTTGCCCAATTCATACAGAAACCTTTGTAACCAAATAATTTCTTTACTGGCCTCTATAGCAGCAACATACTTTGCTTCCGTTGTTGAAAGTGCAATAACACTTAGTATTTTGAAACCCAACTAACATTTGTTCCACATTTATCTCTATCACCTGCCATGTCTACATCAACAAATCCCTATAGAGCAATGTTTGAACCACCAAAACATAATTATTGATTTGTGGTACCTATCAAATACCTGAGAATCCATTTCACTACCATCTAATGTTCTTTTCTTGGATTGTTCATGTACCTTCTTACAACTCCCACTTCATGTGTTATATCAGGCCTTGTGCAGACCATTTCATACATTAAGCTTCCAACTACTAATGCATATGGAACTTTATAAATATAATCCATCTCTTCCTAGGTCTTCGGACACATCTTCTTAGTTTGAAATGGCTAGCCAAAGGTGTACTAACTGATTTTGCATTTTTCATATTAAATATTTCCAACATCTTTTGTATGTACTCACTCTGAGACAACATTAATTTGTGATTTTTTATGTCTCTAGTTATTCTCATACCAAGGACTTGTTTTGAAACACCCAAATCCTTCATTTCAAATGAATTTGTCAATGTTCCTTTGAGCACATTTATTTCCTACATGTTAGACCCTACAACAAGCATGTCTTCTACATACAATAATAATATAATATAGCTTCCATCATTTTTCTTTTTAAGATAAACACAATGGTTAAAGTGACATCTAGTATAACCTTGTTCAGACATAAACCTATCAAATTTTAGATATCACTTCCTTAGAGCTTGTTTTAGACCATACAAGCTCTTATTGAACCTGCACATTATTGTATCCTTCCATTTGACTCATACCCTTGTGGTTGATGTATATAGATCTCTTCCTTGAAATCCCCATGGAGAAAGGTTGTCTTTACATCTAAATGCTGAAGATGAAAATATTATGTTACCAAAATACTTAAAATAGTTCTGATTGAAGTCATTTTAAGAACATGAGAAAATATTTCATCAAAGTCTATACCTTTCTTCTGTGCAAACCCCTTCACAACAAGTCTATCCTTGTACCTTTTTTTACCTCCATCTTCTTCCTTCAACTTGTAAACCCATTTATTTTTCAATGTTGTTTTACCTAAGGCAACTTGATTAAGTCCCAAATCTAGTTATGTATCAAGGAGTCCATCTCTTTTGTCATGGCTAGCTCCCACTTATTCCTAGTTTCTACCTACATTTCTTCTTCATAACATTTTGGTTTGCTAGAGTCGGTCAGCAATACATAATATAATGAAGGATAGTATCATTCATGTGATCTACTTGTCTTGGTAGATATTATAACACCACTTTTTGGTGTTTTAGGTGCATGTTGTTGTTGTGGTTGTTGTTGTTTTTGTAGCTGCTAATCATTATAATTTTCAGGTACCTTTACTTTTCCTGTGATCTCATTAAACACTATGTATTCTTTGTTTTCCTTTTCTTGTTTCTTTTCCTGCATCTGATCCTTATACAAGACCTTTTCATTGAATATGAAATCTCTGCTCCTAATTATTTTGTGATTTTCATAATCATATAAGCGATAACCAAAATCATTAACATCATATCCATTAAAGGTAAATTACTTTGATTTTTCCTCAAGCTTTGTTCTATTTTCTTTATTAATGTGGACAAAGGCTTCACAACCGAAAGTCTTTAGAAATGAGTAATTTACCTTTTTACCTATCCATGCTTCCTCTAGGATACCACCATCCAAGGAACTTGAAGGCCCTTCATTTATTAGATAAACAACACTATCTAAAACATTTTCCCAAAATTTTAAGGGAAATCCTACATGCAATCTCATGCACCTTGCACGCTCCATGATTGTCCTATTCATCTTTTTTGACACACCATTTTCCTATGGTGTTCTTGGAATTGTCTTCTCTCTGCAAATTCCATGCTATGAACAATAGTTATCGAACACTTTGTTCTAGTATTTACCTCCATTGTATGATATAATATACTTCAACTTATTTTTTGTCTCATTATCAACCAAATATTTCCATTTCTTGAAAGTATCAAATACATCATATTTATTTTGATTATGATAAATCGAGGCTTTACTAGTTGCATCATCAATAAAAGTAACATAATAGCAAGATCCACTAGGAGATGATACTTGAGAAAATCCCCGTACATATGTATGCAGAAGCTCTAATTTTTAACTCCTCTTTTCTTTCTCAACTATGATAAATATGACTCTCTTCTGCTTTCCATAAACATAATTTTCACAGAAATCCAAATCAACATGCTTGAAACCTGGCAACAAATTTCTTGAGTGAAGAATTTGCATCCCATTATCACTCATGTGCCTGAGCCTATAATGCCACAACGACGTATCTTCTCCGATGGAGGTTAATTCATTAGCAGAATTAGAAATACCATTACATAAATACAACGTACTAATCTTTTCTCCTTTTTCTATTACCAGGGCTCCTTTAGCGACCTTCCAAGTTTTTTCTATGAATGCAGTTACATAGACTTCACCACCTAACTACCCTATTAAAATTAGATTTTTTATTCATATTTGGAACATGCCTCACCTCCTTCAATAGCCATTGGTTTCAATTTTTTTCTTTATAAAAAACTTACCCATTCTAATGATTTTAAAGGGTTTATCATCACCTAGATGAACCTGTCCAAAATATCCTTAAACATAGTCATGAAAATGTTTCCTATCAGGTGTGACATGGAATGAGGCCCTTTGAATCTACCACCCAGACATCTATAATAGTCTCTAATGAAAGAATCAAAGCATCTTGCAACACATCACCTATCACATTCACTTCATGTTTGTTCTCTTGTTGTCCATCTCCTTCTTTTATCTTCCAATATTTGTCGTCTTTCTTTAGGTGTCCTTTCTTCTCACATTTCCAGTACACTATCCATGGTCTGGATTTGGATTTTTCTTTTCTTGACTTACTGCAATTTCCTGGGCTCCTTCCTCTTCCCAATTTTCTACCCCTAGTCTTTGTAGTCAAAGAATTACTTGATGTCTCATCAGAGTTTTTCCATTGCATTTCATCGTTAAGGGTGGAACCAACAACATAATCAAACCTTTAAGAACTAGATCCAAATAAATAATTATTGATATCCATAACTAAGCCATTCCAACTTCCTAGAAATGAGCAAAGAAATAATGAAGCCCTAACTTCATCATCAAAATTTACCCCTACAGAAATTAATTGACTCGTAACAGTGTTAAATTCATTTAAATGATCAACAACAGATCCACCTTCTGACATCTTGATATTGAATAGACACTTCATAAGAAATACTTTATTTGAGGCCAATGGTTTTTCATATAGTTTGCCCAATGCTGTAATTAAACCTCCAATTGTCATTTTTGTATGTTGTTTTTCCTCTCAATGGTCGCATACATACACGGGGTGACATATAAATTCTGCAAATTTATATTATTTTTTGAGATATATACATGGGTCTTATGCATGATAATTACTTACATACGCTAATATGCTTCATGGAAGTTGTGTATATATTATAGGGTTTTGTAGTATGGTTTGATGATGACATTTGATGAGTTATGATTTGTTGGTTGATGTTTGTCAATGATGTCTTTATCATGATAATATATGTTTTACAATGTTGATTGGGTTGAATTGGTTATGGAATGGAATAATGATTAGTAATGATGCTATAGTGTGGTGATGTGTAATTAGTTGAGTGATATGTGATTGATTCAGTACATGATGTAGTGGTTGTTTTAGTGTTACAATGATTTAGATTCAATTGTCAATTATTTGAGATCTATATGTGGGTCCTATACAATGCAAATGTGTATATACAGGCATGTTATTTAGAGAAGTAGTGTATAAATTCTAATGTATCCCTGATCAGGGTTTGCAAGAACAACGTTGTGTTTCTGTGATTATGAACAATGTATGTTTAGGTATATGATTAGTATTATCTAGTTACAATGGTTGATTAAGAGATTGGTTTATTGATATTACAGTGATTTAGTTGGTTCAATGATTGTCAATAATATTCACTATTTAGTTTGGTATTGAGTTTAACAATGGAAGTGGGTCTAGTATGAATATATAATGAAATTTGTCCTACAGGTTCTGATGTTTTGAGTCAAGTGGATCCAGTATGAAATATTATGAAATGTGGTCCACAAAGGTGCTAAGTGTTGGAGCCTTCAGTGATGGATTCAAAGCTTCCTTGTGGCTGGTAAACTTGTTCATGGGGTAGGTGCTCTCTTCCGGTAGGAGAAGATAAATGAGATCAGGGGGTTGTAGTTCCCTTCCAGTGGGTACTGGCGAATGAAATAAGGTTGTATCCTTTTGTAGGTAGGTGCATGAGTGCCAGTAAGGGTATACACCAATACAAGATTGTAATATGTTTTCATTTATAGTAAAAGAGGAAGATAGAGATGACGTAAGCGATGGTTTTCTCCCACATTGAGTTTCCACGTAAAATCTTGGTGTTCATGTGTGTTGGTATGTTTCTTGTGTGTTGATGTTATATCTTTCCTTCACTCCTCATATTTTCTGCTTAATGAATGAATAATGAAGTAATTATGCGCTAATTAAGGATCAACAGTTGATGAAATACATGAAAATTTAATTCATTGGATATATGTTATTTTCTTTCACTGAAATGGCATGCATACACTAGTTTCCTAAATGACAGTAGCGTATAGAAATCAAAATATGAAATGAAAAGTTTAAAGTGAATTAAAATACTAATTGACCCCCCCCATGCCCCCACCTCTTAGTATTTTTAGCAACAATTTGTATCAGAGCAGGGCGGTCCAGTAAAATATTAACCGCTTGAGAGTGGATTAGGGATAATGAGAAAGAAGCAAAAGAAGAAGGAAACTCAAAGGAAGAAGGAAACTCAAGAAAATTGTGGAAGTGAAAGCGATATATCCAATGCACTAATAGATGACAACAAATATTCAGATTTAGGAGCACCCCACTTTCTATTGATCAAGAATGAAGAAGACGGTAACGAAGATGTAACAGACCTGATGAAAATTTCATGTAATAAAAGTTAATAAAGGAAAAATAAGACCACGGTTAAGGGAAACTTATTCCAAGATCAATGTTGGGCAAAGATATCCTAGTGGGCATCATCGGATGTGTCTTTTGGATAAGGAAAATTGGAAATGGCTAAGGCAAAGGCATTAAAAGGTAAAAAGGCATTTTGGCACATTTATTTATGAATATAAAGGAAATTAGGAGAAACGTAAGGTGAAAGGTCATAGGTTGCATGTGAGGAGGAATTTGAAGGAAAATAATGGAAAGCGAAGAAATTAGAGGCCTCATGCATAAAAAGGCTTCTGAGGATCAGTTCATGGCTTTTGTCAAGTTCAAGTTTGGAGATCTCTCATTATTCTCTCCCTCTCTCACTCTCTTGGTCACTTAGAGTTTTCTTGGAGCACTCTAGCTTTGGATCAAGGAAGGAAAAGCAAGCAAAGGGAAAGGAAGGAAAGAAAGGATCAAGGAAAGGAAAATAGGATCAAGCAACTTCAGCAGGAATACTTGTAGGTAACATTTTGCATGTGTGATTTCCTAGTTAGTTTGGACATGCATGGCTTTGCATGTTGTTGTATGGTTCTCTTATTGTTAGTGGCATGGATTTTCTAGGTTATGACAATGGTTTTTATCTTGGCCTTGCCTTTTTCTGGATTCCATGGTATGTTGGGACATTTATTTCGGTTTTTTAGCTTTGGTTTTCCAGATGGATTTTTGAATTTGGGGCGGAGGTGGTCTCAAGTTCCATTCCCAAAGGCCTAGGAATCCTTTGACCGATGTTGGCATCATACATGATAAATCATGAGGGGGATGTATCAGTTTAGGGCCTAATGATCCAGGTTTAGATTGTGGTAAAGCCTAAGAGACAAGGAGATAAAAAATTTCCTCAAGAATAGTGATGAATTATGGATGGCATTCCAAGGTTTGTTTGGTTGTGATTTCAGCATTGGTTTTGGTGTGATCATGGTTTGATTAGGGTGGAGGTAGTTTAACCTCTGGATTCCCTTGGTAGTTCATGGATTAGTTTTTCTATGAGATCCCACATTCATGCTTGGAATATTGCATGGGGGTCACTGGATGAAAGATAGATTTGGTTCAGTCATGTCTATGGTTGGGTGGTACGTGGAAGTCCCGAACCTGCTCAGATTTTCCTATGATTAATAAAAGCTAAGTTCTCCTACTTTTGCACTAACTTATATGTGGATTTAATGGTTTTCTTATCTCTTATATTTACATGGCTCTATTTTGGTTATAAGAATGGTTAAATGATTGGTTCATGTCATGCTTATTTCATGTTTTTACTTGTAACATTTAAATGGATGGATGAAATACTTAATTGTTGATGTAGTAGTTCAATGGAGAAGGAGGTGATCCTTCTAGTTATGTTTCATAAGTTGTTTAAGTCATTTATTCTCTGTCTTATATCCTAAACCTATAGGTTGCATTGATTCCAAATGTTTGACATAATGTCAGTCCCGATTGGGGATGCTCAGGCCTAGTCCTGAGGTTGATTTTAATTGATCAACATTTTAATTATGTATTTAATGAATTATGAAGATTGTAGCAAGTTTTGGGCAGATTTCAGGATTCTAGGCTAGAAAAGTGGCTTAAATCCCAGGGTCGTTGGCACATAACTGAAAATTTTGGTCCACAGTCGCTAGCAGACATGCCTATGAGAGTGACTTCAGCTTGTTGGTCACTCCCTTGGCCATAGAATGAGAGTGACTATGGCTTAAGACATCCGGAATAGAAGTGGGACCTAGGGATAGGTTGTCTTAGTGACTAACTTGTATCCTGAGGGTTCTGTTGATGATTTTGGATGACTGTGCATGATGTTTCATCGATTCCACTTCCTTAAGGTCACATAGGAGGTCGAATCTGATCATAGTAGTCCCTCGTCTCATTTTTACCTTGATTGTCATGGTTACTTTGGGTAGACCTGGGAGAGGGTGTTACAGATTGGTATCAAAGCATGGTTCACCCCTTAGACTCAATAGGCAATGTGTGTTGGTCATGCATGCATGTAAGCTGCATGTGTTTTCCTTACACTTATGTTTCATGTGCTTGTTGCATTGCATCATGTTGATCATGGTTGTAGTAATTTTATCATGAGGAACTTCATGTGATTTTGTGGAATATAACATTAGAAGTATATCATTAATTACTTGATTATATGCAGCTTATACGCAACTTGATTACATGTATCAATATTGTAGTTTGGTTAGAAGAATTGATTTCTTATGCTTTGTGCTTATGTGTATGTGTTGGATTGAAGGGGTCTAGACCCAAGTTCAGAGTTAGTTGTGCCAACCAAAAAAATCCTAAACTACCAACCCTTTTGGCAACAACCTGTGTAGCGCACATTGCAGTCTCACTCGAGGCAGTATTGGGGGATGACAGAAGCAGGTCTCTACCTCTAGATGTCTATGCGGGAATTACGATAACTTATGGATAACAACTTCTGACTCTGTGTTGATTGCTTTAAACATTCATAACATAAAGTAAACTAACAGATCTACTATTTTTGCGCATCAATTAAGTGTTTCTCAAGATAATTACAGAAAATAGAGTGAATACACAAAAAATGTAGAAGTAAACATAAAGTCACAGATACATAGATATTGCTCCAAAATAGTCGTTATTATGTTCAATCCTTTTGTTACAGACTATTTCTTCACTATGCACATAGTTGTAGGGCCTGCGTACTCATCTGCGGACTTACCAAGGTCTTTGTGCACACAGATGTAGGAGCCTTCCCCTTCGCCTAAGTACAGAAAATAGGCTCTTCTTCCTTTGATCACTTGACCAGACATAGATATTCAATTATTGATTACTTCCTATGACTCGCTACGACTCATTTTTATAACATATTTCTTTACAATACCATGGTTCGTGAACCATGGGCGGGTCACAAAAACATCTTACTTCTAACATACTAAGGGGCTTTGACCTTCCTAAAGCCCATTTGACTCCTAACTATCTACATGCTCTGCTCCTCAAAATGTGGACACTTTACAAAACTATTACAAGAATTAATACCAAATTGACCCCAAGGGATGATGTTCTAACAGGCCCCCAACAAAACGACGTGACTCATCCTTGAGTCACTCTGATGGTGGTGCCTTGATCTTCACCTACAACTCACTGAATTCAATCTTCAAAACTTGTAAATTTGTTGTCCCCTGAGTACTATCCTGCAATACTTCTTCAACCAATTTTTTGGTGGTGGGGCCTTTGAATGAAAGGCCCACTATTCTCCATGTATGTTGCATGTCCTTCAGCTTGCCCTGTACTGATAGTGTTAACTGACAAACTGCATACACCCAAGGTTGCATCCTTGAAGATATGATTTCTTCTTTGTGATGCAACTCATCAATTTCGCTCAAGATGAGCTTTCCCTCCTACAATCAGGTGAACCTTTGCACTGGTGCTAAGGTTCATGTGGTCAACTTGATTTCATCGAACTATCTTTTCTTCTCTCTAATATCTATTTGAATCTTCTGTAACATTGGATCCTCCTGCAGTGAGGTCCACAGTTCCATGATATGTTCAAATAACTGAGTGCATCCCTTTTCTACATCTTCCAAGGTGGCCATCTCTTATTTAATAGCAGCTTCGAGATGCTTTCTGACTTCTAGAGGAGTAGTTGGTTGCAACTTAAGTTGTAGCTCATAGATTTTTAGTTGAAGCTCAAATCTAATTTTGTCCATTTCCTCCTTCGACTCCTTTATTGCAAAAACAAACTTCTAAATCTTCTTCGCATGGGTCCTTTCCACTGGAATCTGGAGCTCGGAAGCTCACTATAGGCTTACGCAATAGCTGCTTCCATCTGCAGACTTCATGTTGTTACCTCCTCCTTTTCCTTGAGGGCCTGCACCTTTTCCACAAAGATCTATTTATTATTGGTTTTGACCTCGTTGATTATCAAAAATGTGTGTTGTTTCTGAACTCTGAGCTCATCAAACACCCCTTGATGCAACTCATGCAGAGTTTGAATAGGAAGCGTTGCCAAATTCAGACTCAAGTCCTTCATATGTGTAGTATATTCATTCTGCCTTCTATTGAGTTGACACATAGGGATCCCTTGGGAAACTGTACTGTGTGGATATCTAGGGTGAGTTCTTCTTCTAAGGCCAACCCACTCACTTCTTTCAGGCTCACTTGATTTAGGTTGGCATGTCCCACGCTCACTTGAATAAGACCTGTTTGGACCTGTAATTCATGTAGGCCTCTCTGCACCTTACCTAGCATTTTTTGGTACTGCTCTTTGAAGTGGCCCCAAAGATCTGTCGTTGCATCATGGATCACATCCTTAATTTCAGCTATGTCCCCATCCATGAGGAACAAAGGCATTGCACTCACTGATTTACCTGATTTTTACTTTTTGAGCGATCTTGTTGAACTCCTTTTCTGCCTCTTCTTGAGGACTAAGGGAGACTCCAAGTCTGCGCCCCCTTCCTCCTCTCCCTCTATTTCTTCCTCCACATTTGGCCACTCTCTTTTCGACCCATCAAGGTAAATGATGGCCTACGATGTAGTCTTTTCTCTTGTTGCTTCTTTTTCCTTGGCAGCAACTTCTTTCTCCTTTGCAACAACTTCTTTTTGTTGCACAACCTTTTATTTTGTCACAAAATTCTCCTTAAATTAGGCCTTTTGTGCTTCCTTCTTCTTTTATGTTATTGTCGTTGCTATGGTATATGCTACTTCACTTTCAACAGCCTTACTCATTCATGCATCGGCATCAGAGGATGTCAACCAGTCACTTGGCCATTTTCTAACAACCCACAGAATATCGTCCTCGAAAAACAAGTATGGAAACTTCTGCCATATGACCTTATCATCTTTCTTTGCATGGATATGTAGATTATGGAAATCTACCTTGAAATCTATGACATTAAGGTATTGTGCATGCAGACTTGGTAATAACCTTGGTCGCTCGTTAATCACCATCCTCAGTTCTGACTCAAATAACACCCAAAATATCTTTGTCTCCATAACTCATTCAAGATCTTTGGTGGTCCATAGTGAAGTGAACTTCGCAGCCTCAGGTAGGTCTGAGTCCTATTGAAGGAATCGACTCTCTTCAGGCATCCTCTAGGCCACCAATTCGATCAACAACAACAACCACACGTAGTGGAACACCTTGCCCTCATCTTGGGCCTCTCTGCAGTCCTCCAAAAATTCATGACATAAATATTGAGCCCAATTATACTGGACTCCTTTGGTGCACTACGTAGCTAAAGAGACTACAAGCGCCAACACTTCCTTGGCGCAACACTTCCTCATAATATTTCCAGCCAAGCTTTGTGTAGCAAATTGCACTGTGCTATCTGATATTGACTTAATGGAATACTTGCGCGACTTCTTGACCAGACCAAAAATCACTATTCATTTGGTCTGCCGAATTTTTCTCCTGTGATTTTCCAACAAGTTCCTCTGCATGGTATACTCATTGGTAAGGCAACAAGATTATTCTGTGGATCAACATGACAGTGATTGGGATGGGCCCTCCCAACTAGAGGCACCCATCGTGCACTAGTTTCAACAATTGGCACATGCAAACTATATTAATAGTGGTGCAACTAAAATGTATCACCCACAACATATTTAGGAGCCCCGCACACCCAATTATGACTACCCATTTCATTGGTGCAAGACGCGTGACATCTGACTCTTCATAATATACACTCTTCAAGTATTTGCTTGGCGCTAGCTACGGGAACTTCGCATGGTCCACCAAATCCCAATCCTCCATTTTTAGATAAGGTATCCGGGCCAACAAATTTCCCTCAAACAACACACTCTTCTGCAGCAAACGTGTGGAGACCATGAATTTCTTGGAATCCAAGTCTTTATGCACTTTATCCATGGGTTTTCTAAGTAGTATATATGGTGGTAGTCAAGTTATCAGCTTGACTTCGTTTGCATCAATCTCCCCTATTCCTCTGCGTAGTTCTTCCTCATCCACATCCAAGGTCTTTGTCGGTTGTTTGGACCTATCCATTTTTCCCTTTTGGTAGACTTCTGTCACATTTTTCTATAGTGATTCTCACACTGGTGCTTGCATAGTCTTCTTCTGCTTCTTATCTCTCGTTGTGGAAGTAGATGGCTTAGGCCGTGGTGACCTAGGCATTGTAGTAGGCAAACCTATTGGTGCAGGTTGGACCAACTCCATTTCAAGTTGAGTCACAGTCATTCTCTCAATGAATATCTCGCAGTGCCAATCTATTAAATTTACGAACCCCGGTTGTGAGATCTGCTCCTTAATACTTTCCCAATCTCTGTCAGACATACAACACTTCTCTTGGTGCAAACTCAGGCACAAAATCGTAAGGAAAAATCTTAGAAAGCAAAGAGTTCGAATGTGGAGTGACATGTCATATTTATAGAGAAATTTGAATTCAAATCCATCTATTCCCTCCAAATCCTTGTCATTCACACATCTTTGGTGGTAGATTTCCAAAGATATGCTCCATAAATTATTTTGCCCCACTCTTTTTAATGGGAAAACCGCCATCAAATCAGCTACAGTGCTTCCAACAATCACTTTTTGGCGAAGCTATGTGGGACCCACCATCCTAGCACAACGCCTTCTTCCGAGCTCTCCTCTACGTCTTGCCTTGAATCGTAGTGCAGCCCCTTTGCTTTGCCCAACCTTCCCTTTGCTAGTGTAGCTTATAGTCCCGCACTCCCTTGCAATGGCCTGGAGTACTAAGACTATCCCGCATCCATATAGTCATTACGCAGGGGTGGGATCACCCTTGTAGAACTTCAATTGACTCCCATTGAATTTTCCCTAAAATAATTCCCCATTCAGCTTCGCGAGTTGAACTGCGCCTCCCTCTATAATCTCCTTAGTAAAATATGGCCCCAACTAATGCATTTGGAAATTCCCTGGAAACTTCGTGAAGTTACTGTTATACAACAATATCAAATCTTCATTCTTGAAGGTTCGATGTTTGATATGGCCGTCATGCTATGTATTTTCACAATCCTTCTATACCTGCTAATGAAAACACACCAAGAAGTGATCTTCCTCTAGTTGAATGAGATGTGCAAGCCATTCTTCCATGATATCTTGATCATCCATGTCTGTAACTATAGAAATCTGCAAATAGGGCACTATTTACTCCATCGGCATTGCAATTTTTTTGTCCATAAACCAGCTTGAATGACATTTGTCCTATCAACTTCTTGCAAGTAGTTCTATATGCCCATAGAATAGTTGGTATGCACACATCCCAATCATTTTGATTCATATTGCAAATCTTTGTTAAAGCTTTCTCCAGGATTTTATTAAATTCTTCCACCGTGTCATTCACATGAGGATGATATGCCATACTCTTCTATTGATACATCTGGAATTCTTTGATCAAAGTGAAAAATTTTTCATTTAATAAGTGCGAACCTCTATCGCTCATCAAGATATTAGGGCAACCAAATCGAGACAAAATGTAATTGAAAACGAACTTTGCAGATGTTGTTGCACTACAATCCTTCACAAGCTACGCCTCAGCCCACCTAGTTAAATATTTGGTTGTTGTAATGATGTAACTAGCTCCAATCTTCTTTCCTAGTAGCTTAATTGGTCCCACAAAGTCTATTGCCCACTTATCAAACACTTGCAACAACACTTGTGGAACTAGAGGCAATTCATCTCTTCATGATAGTCTACCCATTCTCTGACAGACATCACATGCCCTACAAGAATTGTTGGAATCCTTATGCATAGTCAACCACCATAGTCTTTCTCGTAGGATCTTTTTCGTAATTTCTCTTCCCGCATAATGTCCTCCTGCAACCCCTCCATGCGCTTCATTGATATTTCTTTTTCTTTCATACTCCAGGACATGTCTCCACAATATTTCATTGGATCCTAGTTTATATAAATGTTTGGTTATAATAGAGAAATATGTAGCTCGGACCACCAACTCTTTCTTCTGTTGTGTGGGATACCCTTCAGGGGTTTTACTCGTGGATATGAATTGGATTATATCAACAAAATGGTCATCTGCAACGTGCACAACAAAGAGTTGCACATTAGACAATCCTTCCTCCAGATTCATAGGTTCATCACCATTCTCTATCCACAAGAGGTGATCTAGTATAGCATTCAGTCGCCCTGGCTTCACAATTACCTCAAAGTCATATTCTTGGAAGAGTAGAAACCATCTACATATTTTCCCCTCAACACATGCTTGTTGACCAAGTATTTCAACACAGAATGGTTTGTATACATCTTGAAGTGCACACCCAACAAGTAGTACCTTAATGTTTGCAATGCATACACCATCGCTAGTCCTTTGTGCTCAGTGTTTGAATAATTCTTTTCTACCTTCGATAACTTTCTACTCACAAATGCTATTAGATGGTTGATATCACCTATGCCTGGTTGGGTTAGAACATCTCCTAGTGCTATGTAGGAAGCATATACATGTACGTGGAACTCCTTCTTCCAGTCAGGGAATACTAGAATAGGGGCAATGACCATATTTTCCTTCAAGACATCCAAGATTTTCTGGCAGTCCTCATCCTATTAAAATGTCACATCTTTTTTCAGCAATCTTTCCATGGGCGCAATGATCTGCCCATACGCTTTGATAAATTTCATGTAATACCCTGTGTGGCACAAGGTCGCACGCAATTATTTGACATTATTTGTAGGTTCTAGATTAATAATCAATGCAATTTTTCACAGGGTCTACCATCAACCCCTGCTTATAGACTACATGGCCCAACAATATCCCATACGGTACACAGAATATGAAATTCTCCAAATTAAGGGATATCTGATACTTTTGACAAGTATCTAGGATGAGGCGAAGACTAGAAACATGTCTCTTTACTAACCCAAACAACGTGAATAAACTCTTTGAAAGCTATGTCTACCACCCAAGAGAAAATTGTAAGGGAATTTTTAAGTCCGAAAGGCATAACTGTATACTGAAAAAAGATCCATTTAGTCGTGAAGGTGATCTTGCTCCTATGCTCTGGTGCGATATTCATCTGATGATACTCTGAGAACCCATCAGTAAACGAATAGGCTTCCTAAGCTCCAAAATTTTCCAGTACTTCATTGGTGAGTGGCGTACGAAAGCGATCATGGATACAAGCATCATTCAATTTCCTTAAATCTACACAAATATGAATGTCACCCTTCGTCCTTTTCTCCTAAATCACCATAGGACTGACCTAGATTGATTCTTTGACAAATTCAATAATTTTGACAACAAGCATCTTATCTAACTTTTCGCACACATTTTCCCTGTACTTAGGATTCAAACGGTAGGGGTGTTGCTTCACTGGCTTCACATCTTCCTTTAGAGTGATCTTCATGATGGCCAGATCCCCTACTATCCCTTTTAGATCAGAGAAATTGGTGGAAAACAAGTCATGACACTCCCATAGTAGCTCTGAGACTTTGTCCACTGTATCTTTATCCCAATAGTTGCCTCTGTTCGCAAACTTTGGTTGCACTTCTAATCCAATATTCACCTGCTTGGTCTTCAAAGGCTATCAAATATCAAGAACTTCCACCTTAGGCCCTATGACTTCACGCTGCCCTGAAGCTCATGGTCCAGCTGCATCCTCCATTCTGGTTCTATCCACATGACCGAATCTTCTAGCATTTTGAATATTGTATATTTAATCTCTCATAGTGCTTCAACGATACACTTAAATCCATCTTCAAAGCTGAAAGTTAACAGGAAATTTCCTTCGGAACATCCCATTCTGCATGTTAGAGCCTAGATTTACCTTAGGCCGAAAAGGTAAGCTTCTAGGTCCACATCAAACCACGCTCAGCCTCATAGCTAGCCCTACGAGGACAGGAGAGGGCTCTCTCCGGGTTAATTTCGGCAAAGGATAATCGATGGGGCTAAAGATGATTGAAATTAAACTTATTTTAGGCTAGGTATGAAGTACAAATATTTGAATTTGAGTTTTTGAGGGTTTTGTGTCGGAAAATGGGAGAGGCAAATTTAGGTCTGGGGATGAGACACAGTTTTTGCAGAGTTCTAGTTGGGGCAAGGAAGGCAATTGTTTTGATGCTTTAGAATGAAAAAATGGATGGATCAGACTAGTGAGGAGCCAAGGAGGGCAAGAGGGTCTCAAGAGTGTAGGAATTTACAGGGTAAGTTCCTCAGACAGAACACCAGAAGGACACCGCTCACAAACAGATCACAGATCAATACACCAGTATTTTGACGTGGTTAAAACCCTCAGAGAGGGAAACAGTCCACGGCCTGCGCCAACGTGGCTACTACAGGCAATTTATTAATAAAAGAATGAAATTTACATAAGCTTCTCTCATGCACGGTTAACCTACAAATGACCCTCCATGCGCTTTAAATAGAATTCATGGACCAATCGGGTGTTAAGCCACGGATCAAGTGTCGGTAATACCGAGGAGAGAATGAACCGTCGGATCACTACATATTGTGACCGTCGGATGGTAAGTTACAAATGTACATAGTAAAGAAACACACTTTACCTAACTCTATACTAGACCAAGTTATTCTTAACTATTCCTATGTGTCGGAATATCCTAACATCCCCCCTTAAGAACAACTTGGGATAGGATTGAAGGATTTACAAATATGACACAATAGGAGAAGGAAGGAGGCACTAGAGGCTATCCCCCTTTGTGACAACTTCCTGAACTCCAACCATAAATCGAAGTTTAGTAAACTTCGCCTCCGTGAGAGCCTTTGTAAAGATGTCTGCAACTTGATCATCTGTTGAACAATATTGCACTTCAAGAACATGGTCATGAATGAGCTTTGTGATGAAGTGCATGTGCAGTTCAATGTTTTTGCTACGCTGATGTTGGATTGGATCTTTGCATAGTTGAATGGCACTTTGATTATTACACCAAAGTGTAGTCGGATGTTGCTGCTGAAAGCCAAACTCTGATAGGATCTGACGAAGCCACAAGGCTTCCTTACTAGCTTCTACAACACCACGATACTTTGCTTCTGCTGAAGAAAGAGAAATGGCAGCCTGTTTCTTGCAAGCCCATGTAATAGGTCCTGAACCAAGAGTGAACACATAACCAGCAGTAGACTTCTGATCATCAGGGTCACCAGCCCAATCGGAATTAGTGAAACCAACCAATAGAGGAGCTGCTTCGGCACTGTAATGAATCCCAAACTGTACTGTACCTCGAACATAACGAAGTATTCTTTTAGCTGCTTTCCAATGACTTTCACGGGGGTTTTGCATAAAACGAGCAACAAGGCAAACAACAAAGGAAAGGTCAGGACGAGTATGGGTTAAATACAAGAGTTTTCCTACAAGTTGACGGTATAAGGTAGCATCAACTTCAGGAGAAGTACAAGAGACTGAAAGTTTGACTCCAGACTGAAAGGGAGAAGGAGCTGGCTTACAATCTTCCATGTGACAATGACGAAGAATATCACAAGCATACTTGGACTGGGAAAGGGAAATACCCTCCTTGGATTGCAAGACTTGAAGACCGAGAAAATAGTGTAAGTGTCCTAAGTCTGTCATTTCAAATTTCTTTTTAAGGCGGACTTCACATGGTTTATAAGGTTGGGATCACTACCAGTAAGAATAAGATCATCAACATAAAGAAGAAGGATGA